>JACJUM010002971.1:3148553-3235621 GCA_020976665.1 Heortia vitessoides
TCGAACCCCACCCAGGACAAGTATTTATGGGTTCGAACCCCACCCAGGACAAATATTTATGTGACGATATTTGTATTTATGTGTAAGTATTATATTTGTGATTCCTCTGTTGTCGGATGTCCGTTACTAAAGTGCTTTAAGCGCCTTATCCCAGATTTAAATCAATATAGTATACAGGTATAGTGTGAATTTATTATTACTATTATAATGCTTAAAAAAAATCTATGCGACGGTACTACCTTGACATTCATTCTAATCAAGCTATTTGTAAAGGTATAGTTAGAGAATCAATTGTGAAATCATGTAACGAGAAAAATAAAAATTTTAATGTATTCATCGGTCGGAGTAAAATCACCGGGTCATGAATTTCGATCCACTTTTTCAGTCATAGTGCTGAAGAGCTCTCGCATTGCATTCATTTTGCCGAAAATACTACTGAATGCGGTCGCTCCCATTTGACTTCATTTATTTGCACACCGCTTGAAGTTTTCGAGATTTGCTTTTATAATGTGCTGAGTGAAAATAATAGTTTTTATTTAATAATATATACGAGTAATATATATTAATAATAATAATACTCTTTATTGTTCATTTTCTAAATAAATTCATTAAATAAAAACAACGAAAAAAATAAAGAATTTCCAATTTATATGACAATTGGAGGCCTTATCGCTTAGTGCGATAGCGATTTTAAAAAAAACCGGGATACACGGCCACGCTACCAAAGAGGTACTTGACTTAATGTACATAACCTTAAGGTCCACCCTCGACCCTCCTTGGAGGGCGCCAATATGTGTCAATCAATATGTAATGTAAATACTTTTGAATGCCGATGTAAAAAGGTTTGGTGAGCAAATATTGTCTGTTCGTCAATTCTGGTGACGACGTGTCGAAGTTTTATGGACGAAGGCGTCGAATAAATACGGGATTAAATTAGAATGGGAATACGAACCTTCATGTAGCTATTTTACGGCACGTGTTGTTCAATCAATTTCAGCTTTTAAACAATATAAAGACAGTTTGTGACATGGAAAGAAAAATCATACAACATCACAATATCTTATACATGACCTGACTCCGAGATATATTGCTTAAAATACTTATGTACACGGACATCAGACAACAGAGGAATCACAAATTTAATACATATATCATCATATAAATATTTGTTCTAGATGGGGATCTAACCCACGACCTTCGGCGAACAGATAACGGCGAACGATAGAATACTCGTTGCCAATAATTGCCGCGCTTCGTACGCGTGGTTGGTAGCAATCGAAGAGCGCAACTTCACGACGAAGATGCTACTGCCCATCACCACCATGAAAGAGGGATTTTCGCCCATAAATGCCGCGCTCGGCGAGCATGGTGCTACCCACTCTACCCTTTAGTATGGTGTATTGACTGCTACTACGGAATAATTAACAATATAAAGCATAGTGACATTATACATTTTATCGTTGCATAATTCGAGGGCGTCAGAGACGGTAACACCAACAGCAGTTACTTTTTGAACCATATGAAATTTAGCTGCGACGAGTCTATATATTCCCACAACATCTCATATACTGATCTGACTCCGTGATAAGTCGCTTAAAGCACATGTGTTATGGATATCAGACAATATAGAAATCATAACATAAATAAATAATAATATAATACTTGAAAACGTATTTTTAAAACCCAGACACAGTACAACACAATAATCATCATATAAATATTTGTTCTGGGTGGGTATCGAACCCACGACCCCTGGCGTGTAAGACAGCATAACTACCATCTGCACCATCGGGCCCGTCAAATACATTTTAATTTTCTTAAACTCTATATTGTTTTAATAACTATTAGTTGTGCCGCGTAATTGATATTTCTGTAGATATACTGATGTAAAATACAGCCTATATTAAATGCTGATCAATTAACTTCCCATTCACGTCAGAGATTTTTAAACTGAGTCTAGTAGTTTTTGAGTTCATTCATTACGAATATACTAAAATAAAATCTTGTTTACTATAAAAATAATAGCTTATATTAATTAATGAAGATTATTATTTGTTTAGGAGAAATAATTTTTAAAATCGGTCTCTTTTTAAGAACGAATGAAATAGGTTATTCTCTTTATATCGTCCTTAGAAACAAACAGAACCACTTAAAGGTAAGCAAATCGATGATGATTTGCTTATCATCATCATCGATTTGCTTACCTTCATGCTTATCATTATCAGCCGTAAAACGTCCGCTGCTTGACATATAATGATAATAAAACCTCACCAAATATACGCAAATAATTACATAAACAAATAATCGCTCGTAATATCGTTACGTACTGACGACGCACGAATTATTTATAATAAGATTGTGGTCTTGGGCAACACAATTTGTTATCAAAATATTGTTTACATTACAAAAGTTTCACATTTAAAGAATCAGCAGAATAAAACAAAGTCGCTTTCCGCTATTTATTTGTTAACTACGCGACAGATTTTATGCAGGATAAATAAAGGTAAAATGATTTAAAAGAAAAATCTATATGTATATAATTATAATATAGTATTATAAAACATGCATAATATAGTAGAGAAACATCAGTGTTTCAGAACAAGCATGTACATAACTATCAGTAGTCTTAGAGGATTCCAATGATGTCGTAATTAAACACATTGTTTTCGATTACATTGTAATCGCTGGCTGAACCTGACGAGATTGGCAATGCGCTAGTAACGTAGAAGTATAGTAGGTATCCTTTTGATATAACGAACGTCAATTGGCTGCTGTGACGTTTACTATCACGCGGACTATACGCTTGTTTATTGACCTAGTCTCATAAAAAAGCCTCTTACTTTTTAAGCTGGAACATAGCAATGCAAATACCATTCCATTGTCTTCATCACTTTTTCATTCACCACCATTCCATTTCATTATAAATACAATAATGAATTCACGCAACATCTTATACATTGACAAACTTTCAAATAACGAAGAAATCACAAATACAATACTTAAATCATACTTAACACTAGATTACTAAGTAAGCAGAAATATTCATGAAATAAATGTTTGTTTTAGGTGGGGATCAAACCCACCCTCGGCGCACAAAATGGTACCACTACCATCGGGGCCGTCTAATATGTGAGTAAGATACCCAAACCCCCGACCCCCGACGCTGGCCGTTCGGTATATACTGTGCATATATTAAGAGTTTCAACTGGTGTCTGACATGGAAGCAATATGTGCCAGTTAATACACTGAGGTTGATCTCGATGAGATTGCAAAGCAAACGCGCAATATAACTGACCGTTACAATCTATCTTCAGATGTTTAGGGAAGCGTTAAGTTGCAGTTAAGATTTTAATGTACTATGTGAGATATTTATAATACATATCTGCTTAATTTAGACAAAGTGATAAGTAGTATAATTGCTAGGCTAGATCATTATATCACAAAATATGTGTAGGTTAGAACTGCGGCCACAACGAAGCCGAACCAGCCAGAATTGAATAATAATAAATTAACAATTAAAATATTTCCTGAGTAAAACGTTTGGCAACAACAACGCATTGACAAAGACATATATGTTTTTTAAAAATACATTTCCTACTTATAAGAGAGAACTTAGTTTCCACATAGAATATCCTGATCGGCTCAAGAGCAAGAAAATAATTTATCGTTATCATTATCAAATTTTTGGTTGTATTCTTTATGATTTTTTCATCAACATCATCACAGCCATTGAAAATCCGCTGCTGGAAATAGGCCTACCCGAGAAAGAGGGAATTTTAATTATATTGCCGCACTGGGCAAGCATGTTGCCAATCGCAGAGCGCAACTTTCGCGATAGGGATGCTGCTGCCCATCCCCACCCTGTGCATTTGAGCTACCTAGTCTCGAAAAGATATAACAACGCCATCTGTTCTGGTACCTTAGTAATATAATTAAAAAATACAAAAAAAAATTAAACAAAACATGTGGTGTACACATATCCTAGGTTACCGTTTAGTTAATATTATATTTAACTATGAAATATTAGTATGTATGACAGTTATCTGTAAGTGAAAATGTACTAAATAAAAACATAAATTTACGTAACCTATATTATGTTAAATGATTAGTTTTTCAAATGTTGTTTGTAAAACGATTTTTTGTGACAAAGATTTTTTTAAATAATATAAATTCCTACAAAATCTCATACATTGACCCAACTTCGTAATAAGTCGCTTTAACTTGTGTTCCGCACGTCAGACAATAATAAATAATTATTGTATATAATATAAAGTGATTAATTAATCACTTTGTAATTGTATATAATTACTAGTCATTATATAGCATAACAGCTATTTAATCATATTCACATTCACTTGTGTATATTTCTGTGTATGTGAAAATTAACAATTACAAAGACATTTTTATTTTAGTAAAATAAAATGAAATCTAGACGTTTAATTAAAGAGTTGCCCCCGTGACACGGGTACTACTTTTCTCGGCATCAGGTAAGCGTATCAGAGGTAGTGTGAATTAATTTATTTAATATAACTATTATAATATTAACATATTTCTAATAGCTAATAACCAATTAAATATACAAGTGCAAAAGTATATAAATACAAATATGTGAGAACTGACTATCCCGTTTATGCAGAAAGTCAGCTTTTGGAGTGAAATGCGTTCACATGTTAGAACAACTCATAAACACCCCAAACAAAAGGTTCACAAATGGATTTTATTTCGAAATATGTATGTAGTCGTAAATGAAAATGTCTCGTATTACCTCTCGAGTGCTCGACTTTGTAGTCTCGTAGTCTATATCTACCACTATGTTAAAAACTGTACTTAAATTATTCTAAGGTAATGGCGCCCAACATTGTTGTACAACGTTTGAACATAATAGCCTGAATAACGCACATTGTTTTTTAACCTTCGCCATACCTGCAAGTCACGTTATGTCGCGAAAGGCTTTACAAATTTGTTTTCATAGTTAACCCTGCGTCTGCCGCGGTGACAGCTGACCCGTGGCATTTGTGCGAGCTCGGAAAAAGGCTTTTGTTTACAAAACCGCTGGTATTTTGTATCCGATTTTTAAATGCACATTTTTTACTCACTTTAATAGTAAAAGCTGCGTGAAAAGTACAAATAAACACATCATATATTAATGAGCAACGTCATCTTCATCATTGTATCAACTGTGGAACATTGCTCATAGTAGCCGCGCAGGCGCGCGTGGTGGCAATCGCCGAGCGAAACTTCGCGACGAAATGTTTCTGTCCATTTCCGCATTTAAGCATTGAGCATTTGAGCTACACTATTTCGGGTAGATATACCGCTATCTGTTGGTTCTGAAACCTCAGTCGGGTCTTGCGAAACCTGGTACAGGGAGAGATACTGTTCTACTCTGCCAGTACCACACGGCTATTCTACATTAATAATTCATAATTATACGCATCATCGTAGCAGCCACTTCTGGACATAGGACTTTCGATAGAAGAAGGAAATTTTAATGATGGCGACATGCTGCTGCCCATTCTCGGCCTGTTGTATATGAACAACGGTATTATAGCTAAATATGTCTATCATATACAGGCTGAATATGTGACCACTACCTGCCTGAGACCACGGTCACATCTTACAAAACCTGGTATACATTTAGGAACATTTAGAATTTACTATCAAATGAAAATATAATCAATCTTCATGAGGTAAGGCTCTAGCAAAAGGTCATCTACATGAAACCACTCTCACCTATTTCTACCGCCAAATAGCAGTGTTCGCATTGCAGTCTTCCGGTTTGAATGGTGAGAGAGGCGATGAAATTAATGAGTAATGTGATAAAATATCTCAAATTTGGCAACGCGCTTGTGAAATTACGAATGTGTATGGGTTGCGGTGACACTTACTATCACGCGGACTGTATGCCTGTTTGTGGACCTAATTAAACAAAAAGACTCGACTAATTTTAAAAGGTAGACGTTTAGTCTCGTGTAGAATATCTATAGATACGTATAAATAAAATTGAAGTGTCTGATTATAATTCATAATTAGCAGGTTTTCACCAATAACATATGAAAAAATAATTATATGGTATGTACTTACATACAAAAAAAGAATTCATTCTTATTTACTCGTTGGTTCCGGCTAATATCTGAAACGACTAAATCGATTTTAACGAGACGTTCACTGACTGATAGATGGCATTACAAGGAGTAACTTAGGCTTATGATTTGTTATTCTCACGGGAAAGGGTCCCACTACAGTAACAATAAAGTTAATCCTAGATGTTATACTAGATTTGTATTGAAATAAATGAAACTGAAAAAATAAAAAAAGCAATTAATTCCACCAAAGTAATGGTCACACAGTATTTATATATAACTAAATTAGTATTAAATAGTTAATTAATACTAAGAAACATAATATAATTTCGGTGGACTGGACTCTAAAATACTACAATCCTGTATTTCAGGACTCCAGGCTATTTATATATAGTTATTATTGTTAAGTTAAGATATTTAAATAAACACCCAATAATTAATATACGTAGTTAAGACACAAACACACATTTAGGTATATTTATTTAAAACTAAAGCCTGGAACATACTGACTTGCCAACTCAATATGGAAACGAGTTCCTTCCTCTAAAAACACAAGGAAAATTAATTAACATCCCTGTTTTCAGACGGACTATTCGTTATTCAAATTGTAATTATTCTAACAAGGACCGTTACGCAGCGAACGGGGTAGCAAAGGGAAAACTAGACGGGATATCAGATCTCTACATTTTGGGAAAAATCAGGCATTTGCACGTATTGTCGGAATATTACAATTTTATAACAGGTAGATTAATTAATCTAGCTATCCATTGAATTAATTTATGACGTTCTCGATGGCGCTTTCGGTAGTGTTACTGTCTTGTGCACCAAAGTTCGGTCGATCGGTTCGATTCCCACCCAGAACAAATATTTATATTATGAATATTTCTGTTTCTTCTATGTCTGGGTGTTAAATGTGTATTTAAGTATAACATTTGTAATTACTATTCTGTCTGATGTCTGTAGTACAAGTGCTTTAAGCGACTCGAGATGCAAGAGAGCGAGAGCGGGATGTTTGTGAGAATTTTTATATATTATTTACTAGCTATCCCAACGTTAGAACCTGAGGTAACAAACGTTGTTAGTTAGGGCTTTATGATAAACTATACTTATAAAAAAATATGCAAACTGTACACAATAGACAAAAATTAGTTAACTTGGGAAACTAAAGTAAAGTTTAAAGATTTTTAAATTTTAAAGTTAAATTTAAAGATTTTTTTGTTTAAATATTTATAATATCCAATACAAATGATTAATTTGATCAAGAGTTATAAAGTATCCGGATATCTCGCATTTTATTACTAGTATACTTAACGTATATTGTCAAGTGAAGAACTCACCATTCTTGAAAATATTAATCTTTTATTTTTTACTACTTTAAAATGATTTTCATTGGCCTCCTTAAAATACGAGTTTAAATCGTGAAATAAAGTTATTCTTCGCTTATTTGTAATTTTTACTAATTTAAAATTTTCGGAATTACGATCCTAGATTGACGAAATGTTACTGAAATTTTGAAATATCCGGGCTCCCTAGGAATAGACAGGCCAAGATGATTTAATTAATATTCAAATATGCTTTGACCTAACCATTTTCATTTACCGTTCTAAGGAACAAAACTATTAGATTTTCATCATATTGTCATCATTATATCTGCATATTCAAAAGAACGATACCTTGACAGTGTATATAACGCCTTATTTTTCACTTAGAATAGAAAAAAAAACATTGTCACAGATTTTTAGTCTTGAAATTTAAATAATTTATACAGGTATCCATTAAAAAAATTGTCTACAATTTAAAATACACACTTACTACCTACATCGATTAGAGTGACAGGTGTCAACGCAGTAGAGTCATACAAGTTATTTATTGTATCATAATTTGTTATTAATGTTGTTCATAGCCGTGAAGCACCGGCAGAGTAAAATAGTATCTCCCCCTTTACCAGGTATGGTAAGAGGTGACTAAATTATCAGAACCGACAGATGGTGGTATGAAACAAATCAGCAGGACAGGGATGGGTAGCAGCATCACTGTTGCGAAAGGTACGCTCTTCGATTGCCAACACGCTTGCCCAGCGCTGCAATTATGGGCGCAATTTCCTCCTCTTAGGGAGGCCTATGTCCAGCAGTGGACTTTCAATAGCAGTTATATTACTTGTTGTATTATCGGAAATTAACTTAAAATTAAGTAAAAATAACCAATACAATAATTTAAAAAATACGTTATTTAGACAACGTATGACAATTTCTTTATAAATTAACCAGTCATTTTCACTACTCGTTTTTCCGTGATAACTTCCGTGATATTGTAACAAAATCATTTTTAAGCAAATATATGTTAAAATGTTCTGCCTAAAAATTGTATACGTACATTAAGAATTGAGAACTATGTAAGATAATTTTGATGCATACATAAAATTAATCACAACCTAACAACAAAACAGTTAATACAGACGATGCCGATAAAAAGAAAAATCAGTCAACTAAACAAGATTCATCATAATTAAATCTTAATCGCATTCCTGAAAAGTAATTCTAAGAAGTATTATATGTCGCTCCCTAACTAACACCTAACGTATTAAAAGTCAGACCTAAACTATGACATGATTCGGCATAAAAAGTTGCATATGTGCTACTCCAGACTATCAATAAAATCTATTCCAAATATCATTTACATCTTTCACGCCGTTCCGCCGTGAAAAACCAACCAGCTTTCATCCATACTCACAAACTTTTTCGTTTGTGATATTAGACGATTACTTCAGACGCAAACAATTTATATACAATTATAATAATTATAAACAATTTGTTATATTTCAATCAGCGTTAACTCCATCTTTACTAATGTTATAAATCCGAAAGTAACTCTGTCTGTCTGTCTTTTACGCAATTACGCCTAAAATTTGGTACACAGAAAACGTAAACCTTTAGAAAGGACATAGGCTACTTTTTTATTCGGCATAAGAATTGTAAGGGGTCGAAAGGGGGAATGAAAAGTTGTATGGAAGTATCGCTATTATTAGAGCTTTTATCTTAATATTTAGGCTATTGATTTGTATATATAAATAAATATATTGAGAGATATAACATTCAGAGTTTATGTAAGTTAAATTAAAAAGATATATTGCCCAAAGAGACTACTGCACGCAGACGAAGTCGCGTGCGCATCTAGTCTACTATAAAGGCTCCGGAGAAGTTATGGTTACAAGTACAACTGCAACTGAACATTTTAAAAGTTTCACCAACAGTATCATTTGTAAGTAGTTAATTCAGTCTAAGCCCCATACGGCGAGATTCATTACGAATGAATAGGCTCGGTGTACCATCGTTAAACACGCGGCCCACGGTAAATTTGTGATGAACACCCTCGCAGCTTACGCTATAACCTTGTTACGATATCTTTTAATATTTCACACAATGAAGGTTTACACAAAGTACCTGGGCAGGCCTAGACATAGCGATGGAATTACACTGAATTTACTGTAAAATAAACGCTTACAATAAACTCGAAAAGTCACTTTTTAGAAGTTTAGAAGATTAAATATAAAGTTAAATCTTTATGACGTGTCACTTTGTTTATCCGGAATGAAGTACTGAACCGATTTTAATAAATTTTTTCGTCAGTTTGATACAACGTGAGAGATAAGATAGTTTATATCCCAATTCATAGTCACAATATCTTTTTCATGATAAACATGCCTATATAGTTTGATACAACAGGACATTGGATACATAGGATACGACAGGACAATATCTGCCAGGTTAGCTAGACAACATTAACTAAGTTAATAGAGAAAAGTTTTTTATGTGTATTACTAAGTTAACAAACTAGCATGTGGTCGTTGCTTACAAACGCCTGTGTCATCTCAGAAGTCTCTAAAGCGTCGCCAACTTTGTTGCCTGAAGATTTTTACCCAAGACGAAGTCATTTCACTGGTACACAGCAATGCGTGCACCGCTGTTTGGTAGTAGAAATAAAGTTAGTTAAATTACCAAAGCAGACGACCTTTGTTTATTGCCTCAGTAACTGAAATATGAGTATTACAAATATATATATTGCTAATTTATACATATATTTTATGCCTCTAACTTCAGTATTAAGGTGTTGTTCGTTGGTTGAAAACGGCACCTGCTAAAATGAGAATGTATAGAGATAAACTACAAATACATGAATTAATCAAGTGCCTTGATTTTAGAGTAGCTTGATTAATTGTGTACAGGTCGTCTGCATTGGTACCTCACTCTCACCTATTTCTACCCCCAAATAGCAGTGTACATTGCTGTGTTTTGGTTTAAAGGGTGCGAGAGGTAGTGAAATTACTGGGTAAATTTGATATAGTATCTTTAGTTCAATGAGTTGGCGACACGCTAGTGATACCTTTAGGACACGAAAACACGAGTGTCAATAGGCTGCGGTAATGTTTACAATCAAGCGGACCGTATACATTTTTGCTGACTTCATAATATAAAAACAGCTGTAACTTTTTTTATGCGCTATCAATAACCAATATTTGCATTCTCAGTCTTCTCCATTACAAATAGGTAATATTTTCAGGATGATTAAATTCAATTGAATACATTTAATGTTTAACTAATTGCCTGATTATACATTTTCTGATCTGATAGCGCAAATGGTATCACTACAATTTGCACTATCAGACCAGAAAATCCTGTGCGCTAAGGATCATATTCCGTGCGCTAAGGGTCGTGTGTTCGATCCTCTGTTGTCTCATCTCCGTAACACAAGTGTTTTAAGCGTCTGATCATGAAGTCAGGCCCATATTTAAGAAATTGTAAGTTAAAAAATACAGTATTTAAATGCAATGATGCATACACAGCCACTCAATAAAATAATGTCCTCAAGCACACATCAATATAAATAATTATTTCTACTAAATTATAATTGCTTAAACAGGCACTAAAATGTTTATACCTAGTTCGAAGCAATTTTCAAAGCCAGTAGTCCGATGGATCGCCACGACTTTTTCGACTATCGGGCGGACTAGAGCGTCGTTATTCCGTGCAATTGCTTAAAGTTTAAACGTTTCTCAATCTAGAAACGGAAAGAGATGAGTTATAAAGGCCCCAGTGCACAGGTGCACAGAACTCGATCTAGTCACAGGAATATCATTTCCAGCCAAAACTTTTTAGCAAATATATTAGGTGAGACGTTCCTAACTAAGTACATACCTGTAGGGAGTATTTTCTCTCTTTCTACGTTAAATAATTTTAATAACCTACTGGTGCCCACGGGGTACCTACCAGTAGAGATTATGAGTTAATTATGGGCAAACATTCCTTATGCCCAACAGACTAGAATAGTACCTTCTCTGGAGACTGGAATAGGGTATTGTTCTCTGGTGAAGCCAGGATATCTCTATTCGGTGAAGATCGACGTCGGCGAGTGCTACGAAGTCGAGGAGAATGCTTTGCAGAGGCTTGTTTTGAAGAAATCACACCTTATGGTGGAGGCCCCAATATTTTTTTTGGCAGAAATGGATTGGAAATTCAATGGATCGCACAGAGTTAGTATTCATTGAAAACGGCTTACTGACAAGACATCGATACATTACGGAAGGTCTTATTCCTCATGCACAACCCGCATTGGCCGCTTTAGGCGAAGGCTCAATTTTTATGGAAAATCTTTGTTAACTTTTACTTCGAGAGCATATGCACTACTAGCGAGCTTACACTACTAGTAAACTTTAGCATTAAAACCCATAAATTTTATGATAATTTGCTTATTAATTTACAAAATTGTGAAAGTAAAGCTACCTATAATTATCAAACAATATTAAAACAAACCAATAGTAACATTTGAAATGGTTCATTGCTTAGGTGCCAGTTTTTATTACAAATGAGTGTATGTTTGACGGTGTTATCGATGGTGTTATTGATCGTTATCGATCGATATTATTGATGGTGTTACCTTGCAATAACCATTTTTATTGGTAGAAAGTATTGGAACGGAGTAAAGAACTCCAGTATCATATATAGGTCCAGATGTATACTAGAAACTAGTATACTAGACAGGTGGCGGTATATCCATCAGAAATAGTGTGGCTCAAAAGCACATAGACAGCAACAGTTCTGTGATTGCTAACAAGCTTGCCCAGCGCGTCAATTATGGGCAAAATCCCTTTCTTGGGGAAACCTATGTACAGCAGTGGACTTCTAATGGCTGTCATGGTGAAAACATTGTGGCACGTACTTTTCGATTTGCCATACTACTTCAAATTCGTTTTAGTTGTGAGGCGCAAAAATGTGCAGTGGGCAGCGTGGGTCTCCCTTACGCTGCCTATGCCTGTCTTTAGTTATCCCTCAATCATTTCAATGATCGACCTAAAGACACTTCTCATCATTGGATAAATATGGAAATAATTTTTTTTCATAGACCTTCATCCAAGATTTTTTCTCTACTCAAACTACCTGAGTTAAATTGCAGACAGACAGACGGACAAACGCGATGATACTCTTACTACTTAGCTGTTTTTATTGTAGTACTCAGTGGTTTCTGCCATTCTAAGTTCCTAAAGATACCTATTCTTCTTCCGAGATGGAGCTAGGAACTAACTCAGGGCCTATTAGTAAGCCCGCTGGATGATTCCAGAGCGCATGTAAAATTTTCTCATGAAACAGTAACTGTATTAGATACTTTTGTAAGAAAAATAGTAAATATAATTATTATATTAGTTACACGATAAATTAGAAAAAAAAGTAATTAAAATTTCAATCTTTATTGGAATACTATATAATAAGAAAGTTTTAATATAATATTATGCCTATAACGTATACTTAAATACTAGATACAAACTATAATTAACATTTCATTTAACATACAATAGAGAAAGGCATTTTTGGCTGTAAATTTATCAGTTTAACCTACCTATCTAATCCGAGCAACATCCTAAATAATTAAAAAGGTTGAATGAAAGTATAAAAATATGTTGAATTGAAGAAAGAATATACGCGTAAGTAACCATTTTATTTTCAACCCCGCCAGACAGATAAATAATAACACATTTTAAAAAGACGAAGAAGAAAGTCTTGTAATTGACATCAGCAGTGTAACATGGTTTATGTGACTAAGAATGGCATCATCAAGCATCATGTTTTTCTCATAACATTTAAGAAACTTATTAGGTAATGAAAAGATTAGTTTTACTTTTTAATATCTGACAAGAGACTTGCACTTTACATACAAAATAAAACAGGTTATGCTTAGAAACAAGATTCCCAAATATAAGTGACTAACCATGTAATACAAACAAAATTTAATGAAATAATATATAATAGATTTAATCAGTACTTATACATATAACTGCACATGCAAATTGTAAGGAAATATTTGAAATATTAAAGACAGATTTTTAACTCAAAGTTGTTTAATTTATGTTTACGTTAAGTTTTAAAAATTCCTAATAAATATAAATAAATATGGCAACTTAAAAATAATAATTTTGATATCAAATCAACAATTTCAAACCAACAAGATAAAATTTATGGCATCGAATATAACAATTAAAATCAAAAATCAAGTATCAGAGCAAAATACATGTCTGCACTATTGTAGCTAATGTAGGTACATTAATACTTTTAATGAATTATTATCAAATTAATAAATTTCTCTTACAACACCTGGTTCAGCTAATTCGGTAGCACTTTTATTGAAGTTATCCGTAAGTCAGTTACCTACTAAAAATAATGTACATTCATTTTCTTTTACAAAACAAAACTATAAAATGTGGATTACTATTATTTTACTTATATGTAAACAAATTGATTTAATGGAAAGTTAGATCTAGTCGGTATATACATTAAATGAAATGAAACAAACTAATAAAATAAATACCTTTCTTTTTATCCAATATTTTATTGACAAAACAAAGGTATTTAATCAACATGCTTTTAATATGGTGTTTTAATATTTATTTTTGTAAATTAATTGCATAATCAATAAAAAAAATAATGTGATACTAAAATACTATCAAAAATTATAAAACCTTTATGAAATTTTTAGAAAGATCACAAAGGATTCTATCATAAATCCAATCAGTAATTTCGATGTTTCTGCTTAAGGAGCAAGTTTTAATACTAATTCATTTATGAGACAGTAAATGCTATCTAGTCTTCTTACTCCTGTCTCTCATGATTAAACGCAATACAATAGTGATGGCATGTATGTTGAACTCGAAAAATAATTTTCTTTATACAACAAGACCTCATAGCATAGCAGACATGTAATATGTATGTGAAAATAACTACATACATATGTGAATCATTATTATTCATCATATGACATTCGGAGCCCCATTCTTATAAACAACAGATAAATACATATTGAAATGAAATAATGGAAACTGTGTGTATGTACTAAACGGCAATGTTATTTGAGTCATCACTTAATTAAACATTATTTAAGAAAGTCACAAAAATTATCATTATAATTTCAATCTATTTTAATTTAGAGTTTATCCCATCACTTTTTTTTTATAAGGAATGAATTCAATTTCCCATGGATTCTTATCATAATTGCAATTTGTAAGCACAAGTCTTTTCATAATTAACCAAACATTGCTCCACAATTTGAGCACCGTCTATTCTTCAGTGCGAGACAACACAGAATTCCCAATGGGAAAAATAATATGGCACATAAAATACCAAGACATGTAAAATCATCCTCAAGAATCCCGACTCTACAAGCAGGGCACGCTCCGACAGCAACTATTGGGGGTTGTATGATGATATTTGTAGCTCCATAGTTGGGGACGTAAGCCGGTCCGGGTGGTGGAGGGGGTACAGCTCCATATGGTGTGTATCCCGGTGGAGGTGGAGGGTATGCCATACCAGGACCAGGCATAGAAGAAGGTGGGGGCCCTGAAATATTTTAAGAAAACAAAAACAATTAGAAAGAGTATTTACTATGGTGCAGAAAAGATTTTGAATTAAAATATATAGGTGGGCCTCATGGCGCATTTGGTAGAACCAAAAGTGTTCCTGTCTTGTACTCCATAGGCTATTTAATCCCCACCCAGGAGGAATATTTATTTGATGAGTTTTATTATTACACTGTCCAGGTAATATCCAATGTGACCAATATATCTTTAAGAATTATACCCAAAACAAGTGCTTTTAGAAACTTATCTTAGAGTTGAGTCAGTATGAGATGTGTGAGTTTATTATTATTTTATAGATATTAGGGCAGGTTTCCACAACTAAATACCAATTTTACATTGTCACTAAACTAAAATTTATATCGTGCCAGTTACTGGCATGATAATATCAGGTTAGAGGATGATCTCCATGTATTTATATAAGTTTAATGAATTTAAAATAGTGTTGATAATTAAAGTGTGTATATTTAAGGACTATTAGCACTCAGAAGTTACTGCCATTGGCTGTAAATCCATCCGGGCATCAATAAAATAAATATTTAAATCTTTAAAAGAAATTAAAATTATCTTTATTGCATATTTCCCAAATACAACTACATAAACCAGCCTATAACTTAATTAACTTTTGTGACACTACTTTTGTTGATGTCTCAAACAAATTGTTATTGCCCTGCCATAATGACAAGAATTTGTATTTTATTTATCAAGAAACATTTATATATATTTTATTTTAAAAAAAAATTATAGTGTTCACATAAAGTTATTTATACATTTACACTATCATACACACACCAATGACAGTTAGTTAGTTGCTGATAACAGCACTACATTTAAAACTGCAAAAGTATCAATGTTGCATCAGGGTTTTATGTTTTATTGGTGGTTTTTATATGTACCTACATCTATCATCCTTCACAAATATTTTGAATTTCTCTGTTTTAGTTATGCAACATCCCTAGTATAATCGAGGCCGTACAGCCTTTGTTAAAATCAAAATTTTTGATCAAATGCAAACTAAAGGTCAAGTTATTACATTACACATGTACAATTAGTAGTTAGATAGCCTACTTTATATACATGATTGACAGTATTATTTTGTTAAAATAAATTCTACAGTTGACATAATTAACTAATTGTATTAATTACCAATAGGTATACATAGGTAAAATAAAAAAGATATTGGTATCTTACAATTGGTTGTAGTTAACTTATTTACAAGCTAAGTTTTTTTAGATTACTCATAATACGATAGAAGACCGTTCCTCGTTCACTTATCTCGAAAGTGACAAACAAGAAAAATATAGTCCTTCAGTCATCCTTGGAAGACCGGTTTAAGTTTCCCTTGCGATCGTATTAAGAATCTATCGGCATTAGACGAATTAATACGAATATAGAGGCGTCATTTATTAATGACACACATAGTTGCACATTGCGCAGTATTGTGCTTAACTATAGCTTTATCGCGGTTAACACACGGAGCAATACTATCAAGTGGTACATAAGATACGATTTCACAACCGTACACTCACCTGCAGGGACATATGCCGAATATGGTGGAGGCTGGTCAGTTACTGTTGGTTTCTCCATTATTACCTGAACGAACGAATTAGTTTAAGACTAATGATCACTTTTCTGACAAAACAGCATACAAAACACGACAAACAAAAGTTCAGAATTAAATATCGGCGTCAAAGTCACTGTCACAGTCAGCTGTCAGTAAAACATTGCCAATAGAGAATATTAAGTTTACTATGTTGATCGCTGACGGCTGATCATAGATGGAAGTGAATTTGACTTGAGTTTTAATTTAATTTACTGTGATGACTTGATTACGATTCACATAAATCAGTGTTAGAATATCAATCGAATTCGGAAAAAATATATAATACTATATTAGTTTAGAAAGCAGTAGGTGTAGCAAATGATTTGCTACATTTATTGATTTTAATATATTTAAATAGTTATTTTAGATATATTATAAATTATATCTTGCTGCACGATGACAGACACGATACAGTACTTATATAGATATGTAAATATATATATATATATATATATATATATATTTATGTGTTATATAAATATTCTTAGTACGTATTTAATAATAATTCACATGATAAAACTTTCTTCCATTTACGATTTTAAGAACAACACATTATAAATTGCACGCTTATCTTAATAGATCAGACAGTAATCTATTTCCTTGTATTTCCAGTAAGTGATTAATTTTAAGTTTACTTAAACCGTACAATCTATTTATTTATAACTTTAGTGTTATTTAAATTTCTCTTTCTTTTAAACATATATGTGTACAACATACATATAAATAAGTTTTGAAACGCAATTAGCGGGCAAATAAATGTGTGTTTTTATTACTTTCTATTATTTTTATTATGTCTTATTATAGAAGTTCATAGCAAAACTGTAGTCTGGTGACTCGAAGTAACATTTTGAATACTTTTTCTTTTTAACCTTTACTACTTAGTTATCTCCTTGACCGGCCCGATGGCGCATTCAGTCAATTCTTATCTTGTGCGCCAAGGGTCGAAGTCTCGTTTCCCACCCACAAACATCATCATCATCATACCAGTTATTGAAAGTCCACTGCTGGACATAAGCCTCTCCAAAAAAGGAGGTTGCTTGCCCATAATTGCCGCGCTGGGCAAGCGTATTGCAATCGCAGAGCACAGCTATCGTGACGGGGATGCTGCTGCCTACCCTCGCCCTTTGGTGATGATGATGATGGATACATCGCATCTGTCGGTTTTGGTACCTTAGTCGCCTCTTACGACACCTGGTGCAGTGTTAGGTACTATTCTATTCTGCCGGTACCTCTCAACGTCATAAGATAAATATTTATGTTTCCTTTGTTGTTTGGTGTTATAAAAAATTCTTTAAGCGACTTATCTTGGAGTCAGGTCAATGTATGAGATGTTTCGTGATATTTTATAAAAAATACATATTTTTAGAATTCATAACTTATTCGTGAGTTTATCGCTACGAACATTTTTAGTCGAAAGTAGATACCTACTAGTAATCAATCTAGTAATCAAGGCAATAATCTCAGTTCCTTGACATACTTAAAAATTATAATGTAACATATATATAAGTTGAATAATTACACCGGTCAACAAAATTTTTTTTTTTTTTTGCGCATGGCTTTTACTTAATTTACTCTGATTTATATAAGCCAAGATATATAAAAAAGTCGATTACAAATCGAAAATATTTGCTTTTTAAGATGTTATAGCGATTTGATCATTTTTTATTTTCGCGCCGAATTAATGTCGCGTCTTTGCACGCTACCGCTGTCGAAGGAGAGGTAAGTGGGCGGGGGGGTAGTGTTTCTTGCGTCGCTCGTCGTGCACGACAGGATGGTACCGAGGTGAAAAAAGAGCAATGAAGTTTGCAGTGCCGAGAATTTGGAGGGAACCCAGGGATCATCACACAGACTGTTATTTTTGCATTGTGAATCCACTTAAAGGTAAAAATTCAAGGAAAACATCTTATCCTAATCCAATACCACATACAGAAAACAATCCTGTGCCTGCTCCACCTGTGCTGGAAAATCAACTACTCTCTCAAGGCAGCCATCAATCACAGAGTTCATCTGTATCCGTACATTCCGAATTCGTTCTTGAATCTGAACCAAAAATACCACATCTAATCAACTCTGAAGAATTCAACGACTTAATAAGAGACTTAAATCTACCAAAAAGTAAAGCAGAGTTATTAGCATCGCGATTAAAACAACGGAATTTTCTTACTCCTGATGTTCGAATATCTCATCAAAGAAAACGTCACGAAGAGTTTTCTTGTTTCTTCAGTAAGGAAGATGGACTCTGTTTCTGTCATGACGTGAAAGGTTTATTTGAAGAAATAGGTATTCCATGTCATACAACTGAATGGCGCCTTTTTATTGATAGCTCAACAAAAAGCCTAAAAGCTGTTTTACTACACAATGGGAACAAATTTCCATCTTTTCCATTGGCACATTCCGTACACCTCAAAGAAAATTATGACAGTATTAAAATGCTATTAACTGCCATCAAATATATGGATTACAAATGGGAAGTTATCGGTGACTTCAAGATGGTGTGTTTTTTGACTGGAATGCAAGGTGGTTATACTAAATTCTCCTGTTATCTTTGCCTGTGGGATAGTCGTAATGATGCTGCTCACGAAGTTGGAAAATCCAATATTAAATGGGAAGCAATTGTCGATCCTAAATCTATATTAATGCCGCCATTGCATATTAAATTGGGTCTTATTAAACAATTCGTGAAGGCTCTAAATCATGAATCTGAAGCTTTCAAATATCTGAATAGTTTTTTTCCAAAGCTTTCAGAGGCGAAAATTAAAGCCGGAATCTTTATAGGCCCCCAAATAAAAAAAATTATGGATTGCGATATTTTCCCAGAGCTACTTAACAATGAGGAGAAAAAAGCCTGGAACGGTTTTAAGGCAGTAGTTCATGGTTTTCTTGGAAACCATAGAGCTAAAAATTATGAAGAGCTCATCACTGACATGATTACAAATTTTTCCATCATTGGATGTAGAATGTCTCTAAAGATGCACATGTTACATTCTCATTTAGATAAATTGAAAAGTAATATGGGTGCTTTTTCGGAAGAACAAGGAGAACGCTTCCATCAAGATATAATGGAATTTGAGAGGCGTTACCAAGGCCAGTATACTGAAAGTATGATGGGCGACTATATTTGGGGGTTAATAAGAGAAACTTCTTTTGAACATGCCAGGAAAAGTAAATCTGTTCATTTTTAAATTAAATATTTAGAAAAGAACAGTTTTACTTTTCCATTTACTCCATTTTAAAACTCATATTGTAAGAATTATTCATAAATAAATGTTCTGTATGCTTTAATAAATTATCTCTACGTAAATTTTTTACGTATTTTCATTAATGTGATTTTTTCAATTTTTTACACATAAAAGCAAATTCAAAGCATTTTTTTGTTCTTATTCTTATTTCTAGGTGCATTAGCAATAAAAATAAGGTATGTATATCCCGTGCGCAAAAATGCTGTAGACCGGTGTTATTAATATAGTCAAAACCGGATATAGCGTCATTGAAGAGACGGTATATTTCCGACGTTATATCCGATAGTTGTTATAAGCAATACCAAGCAAAAGTAGTTAAATTATCATAAGTACATATATATCTAATATAGAGTAATATATAGTTTTCAAATGACATATAAAAAAACGTTTATTAAGAATTAATTGGAGATACAAGATGTACTTAGCTGCACTATAAGACTTACACTAGTTTTTAAAGTAATCAGTCATTTTAGTCTGTTTTTTTAAGCCCACTCTAATGTTTTGCATTTTACGTTACATACTATTCAAGTTATGAATATCATCGGTATTAAACTGGTCGTTAAAGGTAATAAATTTTTGCAAAACTTATAGCGCTAAAAGCCTCGGAAATAATCGGAGAAAGAGCGTAGGTAATACGTCTAAATATTATTACTTCAATGCTTAGTAATAAGATCTAAGATCGTTCGTATTGTTTTTTTTTGGTGGGACTAAATGCGGTTGGTCGTTTTAGTCGATGAATATCAATATTTTTTCGTCGTTATAAACGATATTTTGCTATATCCGATGTTGTTATAGGCGATATGTTTACTGAATAGTTTACTGCAGACTCGGCCAGGACCTTACAATCTGGTCGTAATAACCGATCGGTCGTTGTAACCGATGTCGTCATGATCGGTTTTGATTGTATACTGATTAAATTATAAATAAGTAATTCATTCAGAAGTACCAAGAATAAACAAGCGTGTATGAAAGGACTAATGCGAGTCAGGGAAGCGAGAGAGGTATGCCAAGATCGTAACAAGTGGAGATCTATAGTCTGTCTACCCCGATGTGGCACAGGCGTGATGTATGTATATGTATACATCACGCCTGTGTATATATTAATAACCATCCAACAATGAACCAATGGAAATAAAATTATATTAGGGTGACTGAATAATACAAAAATAACTTTTAAACTTCAATATATTCATTCTATTTCACAAAACAATAACTAATAACGTCAGTAACTAGATTATTTCTAAATGAATGCTATCATATATTTACAACTGCATATTTTGTTTTTCAAAACGTAAAATCTACTTTGTTTGATATGGGCTTAAGTATATAACTACAATTAAGATTGACACCTATTTAATCGGATTCTAGAAAGGTCCTTGTATTAAATTCTTTAAGGGTCTCATTAAAAAAAATAAAGTTATGTCAAAATATACAATTACAAATTTAACTTAAAATAACCTAATAGAATTCATATTTACATACAAAAGATATTAGAGATAAAAAACATAAAGTAAAAACAGAAAATGTTTGTATCTTTCATAAATTAACGTCAGTTCAGTACAAAAATCTCTCTCACTTTTGTTTATAAATACAAATAATTACATTTATCACAAAAAAAGTGTCACTATAATTCACTGGTAAATAAACATCGTGATTGTTAACAAGAGATAAATACAAAAGAGAATGCATGTACCAACTGTAAAAATCTTTCACATATAATTTTTTTTTCTATTGTAATAAATCCTTCAAATATATCATTTAGTACTAATTAACCAAAACGGGCCAAGCCTGACTTCGAAGAACGAAGGCAAACAAGACTAAATAAATAAAATATCCTTATGATCAAGCCAATTTTTTTTCTGAATCAGTGTTTCCCAAAAGGTGCTTATTCTAAATGTCCGTTAAGATTCTAAAGCATTTGCTTGGTTCAAAGTCGATTTGACAAATTGAAATCGACTCCGAGTCGATATAGACCACTGAACTACTCTAAGTTGATATAAAAATAATATTAAGTTAATGTACATGAGACTAACAATGTTTGTTGCCGAAAGAACACAACTTGTCCACGGTGAGACTAAGCATCGACTACAAAATGGTGCATGAACAAATTTGGTACAATTATTGAATAATAAAATTTCCTTAAGGATTTCGTTAGACGATATATCACATACATCATCACTTCAACTCAGTCATTTCATTCTCAGAATATGTGATATCGTTTTTCGAAAATATTTTAATTATCATATTACGTATTAACATTACCTGTTTCAGAGATAACAACGGCTAACCTCTTCGGAGTTTGAATTTAATTTTCTTTTTTGTTTAACCTTTTGTTTCCATTACCACCGCACGCAATTTATAATTCATTCTTAAGCTGCCATAAAATGCTCCATTTTAAATGTCTCAATTAGGTTTAAACTTGACTGGAAGGCTATTATTATTATTATTGTTTTCTTGTACTATAAGAAAGCGTCAAAAATTATTTTACCCTTTTCATTATAATAGTATAAATTAATTACTCAGAAAATTTTGGACAGAAGCTGTAATCCTCTAAGGATATACGAAGCGAAAGGAAACAAAAAACTGTCACAATCACCAAAACATATTTTTTAAAGGAAACTTGTGAAATTAATTTCTGTAATTTCTTATTGAAATAAAATCTAGACTGGAAACTGGCTAAAAACAAATTGTTTAAAAAAGTCATTTGTCACAAATGACTTTTTTATACGATTGTTATACTACATCATATGGCAAGTCTTTAGTTATTCATTAGCCAGTCATAAACAATTTTCATACTGTCATCACTGGAAATCGTTTCTTTTTATTTAAGTAGATCTATTGTCAAATTATCTTCTGATCAGGAGCTATCGACCTTGTACCACCATCACAATGAAAGTGACAAAAAAGTCTTGTTTCTTAAAATGTTTTGTTTCTTAAATTTCATAACAAACTCAAAAAATTCAGAAGCTTTAAGGTCACTTTCACTTGAATTTATTATTTTATATGCCTCATGAGTGACCCTTACTGGTACATCACCCTCTTAGGGTTGGGTTAAATGCATAAAGTCACCCTGCGTAGATGAGCATCCTTTATTTATTTTATGATGACTTTCCGGACGAGATGGTAAGACCCATACGTGTGGTGGTATCAGTGTCCGATACGATGGTGATAGAAACACAGTGGGGATTATCCGTTATGAGGTGGTGACTCGCTTGCGGTGGCAGTGGTGGCTATTCCCAGGTGGTGACTCCTGGTGGTCACTAGTGCTGGTGGTGGTGAAGAGTTCAGAACCGCACGAGTTGCCAGCAACCGGTGTGGTCGTCGCGGCGGTAGTAGTGCGGCCGGTTGTCGGGAAACACGGTCACCGCCGGGAACGGATGCTGCTGGATGAACTTCAGGGTCATGCGGATCTGGAATTGGCGAATGTTTCAATAAATTACTACCGCTCATAATACAGGTACTTTGAGTATGAAAATTCAACTCTGGGAGCGGAGATCTTAGAATGATCAAGTTCGCACATTTTGCATGAAGTGCGGCGGCTCGACGGCCGGCGTGGTGCTGCGGTACCTCACTCTTACCTATTTCTACCGCCAAATAGCAATGTTCGCATTGCTGTGTTTAGATTTCAAGGGTGAGAGAGGCAGTGAGAGTACTGAGTAATGTGATATAATATCATCAAGTCACAAGGTAGTGTCGCCAACCCTGTGAACTAAAGATACTATGTTACATTTACCTAGTAATTTAGCTGCCTGTGCTATATGGGGGTAGAAATAGGTGAGAATGAGGTATCAATTTAGAAGACCTTTGTAAGAAGGTCTACATCAAGTAAACGGTTTAATAAGATGCTGTAGAATGAAATGGTTGGGGTGAGCAGAGTAGGCGGAGTAGGCGGAGTAGGCGGAGTGAGCGGGGTGGGTACGCACGTTATGCACGAAGTGCGGCGGCTCGACGGCCGGCGTGGTGCTGAGGTGCTGCAGGATGAAGTCGTCCGTCTGGTCGAGCCACAGGTCGGCGCCGCGCAGCGGGTCGTAGTTGAACGGGCCCACGCGCAGCATGCCCACGCCGTTGTCGTATATGTCCAGCACCTGGAGCACGCAGCCTGTCTCAACCATGCGATACCACTGTCGACCCGCCGTATTTAAGCGCCGATCGAACTCGACCCGAAAGAACCGGTCGCGTTACGCGACATACGTATGCATGCGTTGCCCCGGATCGATAATTCCGAGCGGAGATGACCGGATCGAGCTAATTGAAGCTAAGGCATCTATAGGGCAGCGGTTCCCAAACATTCAAAGCGAGACCCCCTATATTATTTTTACACTTTAAAACGTCCACTCATATTTTATTACACATTATCAGCACGTTGCCCACATAGTTGCCCACTCTTGTTACCCTCAGAATATCTTCTATATAAACAGAGAAGCCGACTGACTGACTTAAAGAATGACATATCAAAGCAGAACTTTAACTATAAAGATTACAAACAATTTTTTTTTTAAATTTTCATAACGGAGCAGCTCTAAGAAGGGATTTAAAAAACCCTCAGAGGGATAAAGCGTTAACAGTTAATATGAAACTTCGTTTTTAAAATAATATAAAGGTTCCTTATTGAAAGTCATGAAACACGTGTAAAATATTTCTTCGAAAATCATCTATTAAGGGGGCGAAAAAAGGGTGAAACCGTATGGTATTGTTAGTAAATAATAAACATTTCCTAAGTACTAATTTTAACCAGTATAAGTGCCGATGAAATCGATAAAACCGTTTAAGAGATTACGGGGAACAAATAGCTTACAGATTTTGCTTTTTTCTTATGCAAGTATACTTTCATATTGATTTATTGAAAACCATTTTAGAATTCGAAATTAGAAAACTGACAGTATATTAGAAACAAATTGACCCGATGTTCCCTATTACAAATATAATAATAGATCATTGACATTTCCACTTTAAGAACGCACTTAAAGAATCACCGATATAAAAGCTAGCAGAAGCTACCCGCAACCAGTTTCAAGTTCCCACCTGCTGCGTATGAGGACCGCCGGTGATCATTCGGGCGCCTCTTAGCGGCATCTCGGGCCCCTTGTCGGGGAAGGCGGCGGGAAACAGGTCGCCGGCGCGGATGTCCACGCCCACGCCGGTGACCAGCGGCGCCGCCGACCCGCCACCAAGCGCAGTGTTCAGCTCGCAGCAGCACGCCAGCGTAAGGTCTATCTCCACTGTCAGGCGGTGGAACGACACTGGAGACGAGATCACCCATTTATTACCGAATGTTAAATAATAATAACAATTTTATATAGAAACAATTGTTTTGTAGCCTTAACATTTCTATTTGAGGTAAACCTCATACAATGGTGTCAATGCTACCAATGAGCTCGCTCTCACCTATTGCAACAGCCAAATGGCAGTGCTCGCATAGCTATGTTCCAGTATGAAGGGTAAGAGAGCCAGTAAAATTACTGGGTAATGTGACGTAACATCTTTAAATCACAACTTGGCAACAAAATTAAATAACACCTGGTAGCATCAAGAAGTTACAGACAAATAAGAATTACCTTTGTTATTTACAGACCACATAAAACAACTTATACCACCACCATAAACATTCCTATAGCAATGGTGCAAGGTTCAAAATTAAGGTACAGAGACCTATCAAAAAACAATAAGACGCGACGTAGACTCATTAATTACAAAGGAATTGCCGCCGCCTACACAATTTTCTAATAGTCCAGTTGGCACAAGTACAACGGTTTATTAAAGTGACCTTAACATCGCTCTTAATTATTTAGTTCCGAGTTCGCACGGAACGGTTTTAATAAATTACTGCGTGAGATTTCTGTTAGGATTTAGCTGTGACATTGATTTGATATGTCTTTTAGAAATAAAAAAAATCTCCGCCTCCAAAATATTTTGTTTTTCCCACATCATGAATTAGAATGGTCAAGGATCGCTGATCGATGGCCGATCTATTTTAATATATAATAGACTGTCTATTATATATTAAAATAGATCGGCCATCTTTACATATAAAAATTACGTGTCACGGTGTTTGTCCGGGACGAACTTCTAAACTATGGAACCGAATTGAATAATCTCTTGCTGACCATTAGAAGCCCATTGCTGGACATAGGCCTCCCCAAGTAGAAGGGAATTTTGCCCATAATTGCCGCACTGGGCAAGCGTGTTGGCAATCGCAGAGTGCAGCCTTCACGGTGGGAATGCTGCTGCCTATCCCCGCCCTTGGCATTTGAGCTTCACTGATTCGGATGGACACCGTTCTGGTATCTTAGTCGCCTCTTAGAACACCCAATACCGAGGGAGATACAATTCTACTCTGCCGGTACCTCACGGCATCCACACGTTTGATTTAAGGATAATTTATTTCTCAATAGTGCCAATATAATTTTTATAGTAAGGATTGGACAACGTCTGTTCCATACAAGTTTCACATAGGTATAATAGGGATTGGTTTAAATTTAGGAATGCCTTAAAATTAATTTTTCTCCTACAGTAGAAAAAGTGATCAAGAGAGCATTCGATTTCAGTTTTGCAAGAGTTTTTTGGATTGTATCTGTTATGGCTACATATAATTATTTCATATTAGCTTTCTACATGCATAAAATATACTTTTTTATATATTAACCAGACATCGCGATAAGTTGTTTAGAGCACATGTGTTACGTATCTCATATTACTACATCGCTTATATCAATATATATAATATATACATAGAAATTCAACTTAGAACAAGTCAAAATTAACTGATGATATTAAGCAGTTTGTAACTCTAAGAATATGGAATTATATTGACTTTAATTAAAGCCTCAATTTGGGCAAAAAATTTTAAAGTATAAAAATGCACTTTCTTCGCTATCCTGAAAAGTTGAACAGGGTTGATAAATAAGCTACGATTAGCACCTAGAGTATTTATTTATTTATTTGGAAAACTAACAGTATTTCTACAGACTAACTATATTGAGATTTATAATAATTAAAATACCTGTACATTTTACCTATTAACAGGAAATATCGTATCTCAACCCAACACGCCCGCTGATAACACCAAATTCTGACTTCTTGCTATCTCTGTACTGCAGTAGACGGCTACGCAAGCCGAGGTATGTATATGCCTTAATCGATGACGGTCAGTCTTCTTACGATGCCGAGAAGTAGACTCGCTCAATAACGAGCGACCTGATTTATTTTGCTAATACTCACACATGATGTTGGCAAACAGTTCATCGGAGTATCGGTGCGGATCAGTGAACCCGCCCACAAGCTGCAACTCCAGCCTACCCTCCGGGTAGCCGACTGCCAGCTGCTGCACGCGTGTCACCATCGCCGCCGCCGCCTCAGCGGTCCCAGACCCGTCCAGGTGCGCCAACGCTACGGCGCCTGAACCTGCAGATATATCAAAATTAAAATATGCTTTATTGAATTACACTTAAAGCATATTTTCGAACGGCGAATAAAATAAAAAAGGAACTAAATTAATTGATATTATAAGGAATCATAAGTCATTTGACAATTAGTAATTTAATTGGACCGAGCATAAATTGGTGTGGTGTGCGACCGAACGAGTCTTAAAATTAAGTTCAGGTTCATTACGCGACCCATCAGAAACAATTAGAAACGTTGAAACTTCACCTAGTAAGACATTCTTAATACTAACTGAAGGCCGGTTGAAATATCGGGTATCTTCAGTCAAAAAAGCCACCATACTCGATGGTTTTGCGGTAATTTTTTCGAAAAAACTCGGTTTATACACACAAATGGGAAGATTTAAAAATAATTATATAAGCTACGAGTATTTATAAGAAGAAGATGGGCGGAACGGTTAATAAAGGTAAACCTCTAAGGATGATCTGGTAACAAGGTGTGGTGCAATCCACCGTCACAACTGGCGCTCATTTACATAGGAATTAAAGGTAAGAAAACAAGCAAATTATGACAAAACTATCCCTTTATTTTGTGAGACGCCGACAGAGTAGAATAGTATGCCTCTATTACTGGGTGTCGTAAGAGGCGACTGAGGTATCAAAACCGACAGATGGCGGTATATCCATCCAAAATTGTGTTTCTCAGATGTACAGGGCGGGGGTAGGCAGTAGCATCCACATCGGGTAAATTGCGCTCTGTGATTGCCAACATGCTTGCTTAGCGCGGCTTTTATGGGCAAAATTCCCCTTTTCTTGGCGAGGCCTATATCCAGCAGAAGACTTCCAATGGCTGATAAGATGATTACTTTATTCACGTTTATGTATTTACTTAAATTCGTACGTAAGTTATAACGAACAAACCATTGTATGGCATGAAGCAATAAATTGTACGTCGTAAATTTACCTGAATGTCTGACAACTGCTATTATACATGATGTGGCGTCATCCGAGCCGATGATAGTAACGTTTTCTGAAAACGAAAAACAGTCAAATTAGGACTGGCTGTGAGGAAAAATATTTTAAGAATGCATTTAATCATAATCTGACATAATTGACAACAAAATCACGAATAGATTGATGAAAAGATTTAGCAACTGCGGACAGAACTTTGAAAAATCCACCGACAGCAGTTTTGCAGCTGCATGTCCTTTTTACAAGAAGATCGAGTCCGATGGCGCCGATGGGAGTGATCTTGTGCAACAACGGTCATGCGTTCGTACCCACACAGAGCAATATAATGGAAATTTGTATTTGTTCTGTGCCTGGGTGTTATTTGTATATAAGTGCAGTAAAGTTCTATGTGTAGTTTCTCGGTTTTCTGATATCCGTAACACAACTGCTTTCAGCGACTTATCTCGGAGTCAGGTCAACGTATAAGACGTCATGTGAATTTATTATTATTTATTTATATTAGATTAATGAGAATTGCGGGTTTATAGACAAAGGCTTGAAAGTTCTTGCTAGAGTTTCGTGGCTTGAAGGACCTTAATCTAGCTGATTGATGATGGTCATTTACGTATATGAATCAGCTCCGGTATACTAAGTGTTGCAGTTTCTGCAAGCTCTAGGGAAATGCTGCAAGGTACCACAAGAAATAGCAGCTCCGAGATGAAGTGGTTCGACGATCAGGGGGAATGTATACTCACTATCGTGTGGCACAACAGCGGCCATCTCCCGTTGGCCGACGTAGAGCAGGCCGGGCGGGGGCACGACGCGCGCAGCCGCCGCCAACAGCTGCGCGGCCGCATCTCTGTAGCCGGGGTGGCTCGCCAGCAGCGCGCGCACCGACGTTGGACATTCGTCGGCGAGCACGCCGTTCAGAACCACCACCATGCTAACACTGTCGACAACAACACGCTCCGGTTAAACACAATCGAAATAGTTTCAAGACCGTCCAGTAGATTATAGCTGTGCCCGCAACTTCGTCCGCGTGGAATAGTTTTTGGGGTACCTCTACCTCTATACTCTTTACCTTAACTTATATAAACTTTGAATATCACGTTTATTTATATCGAATTAATGGCCTGAAGAATAAGTTTCAAGTTTCTAGCTCTAAAAATAGCGTTACTTCCATACAAATTTTCATTCCCCTTTTCGCCCCCTTACAACCCTTAAAAAAAGCCTTAGCCTATGTCCTTTCTCAGGGTCTAAAGATTGTCAGTGCCAAATCTCAACAAAATCGGTTGAGAGTTTTGTCCGGGAAAGCGGTACAGACAGACAGACATACAGACAGACAGAGTTACTTTCACATTTATAATATTAGTGGGATTTATTCATTCTATTGTGTATTTGTTGTTTACATTGTGTAGCCGTGAGGTACCGGTAGAATAGAACAGTACCTTTTACTGCACCAGGTGTCGTAAGAGGACTAAGGTACCAAAACTGACAGATGGCGGTATATCCATCCGAAACAGTGCAGCTCAAATGTGCAGGGCGGGGGTGGACAGCAGCATCCCCGTCGCGAAAGCTGCGCTCTGCGGTTGCCAACTCGCTTGCCCGGCGCGGCAATTATGGGCAATAAGCCTCCTTTCTTGGAGAGACTTATGTTCAGCAGTGGACTTCCAATGGCTGGTATGATGGTGATGATTGTGTATACGATATGAACATTCAAACTTAGAGAATTTTTTGGCGACGGCGATCACCCAAGGCGCCTCTAAAGGCTTGACCTAGTTTTGGGCGGCCGATCGTTGGTTGATGAAATAAAGTTTTGCAAAAGATAGACAATAAGGTTTTACTCTGCCCGAGTGAGCTCAGCTACACAAGGGCGGTGGGTTATCACACGATGGGACAGGGACTGCTCCCGTTTGCACGGTGTACAGCTCTAAGAATGTGTGAGTAAGTGTAGTTGATTGTGGCGTACCAATGAGAGGGCGAGAGTCGGACGGGCGGAATATGTCCCGCGAGAGAAAGTAAAGAGAACAGTAGTGTTGTAGATACGGTGCAAACCAATTACTATTTAATAACTCAATTACACAAAGAGGGGGTGAAATGATAAACGTTTTTATAGTGTATGCTATATCTACATACATTAATATTGTGTATTTATAATTTCAAATTCACAACTTATTACTTAATGCATATAAAAGTACATTACTGTACTCCACCCATGACTACTGTGACATAACTTAAACAATTTGAGATTAGTCAATATTTTTCAATCTAAAACAAAAGAAATATGCAAAATTATTAGCTCCAGACTAATTTTAACAAACCTGACGTTAACATAAATTTATTTATAGCTTTAAAAACGTACGTTGTAAAACAAATCTACCACCCATAAAATTTAGACTAACAACTCCATAGAATTGTCGATCTAAAATATTACACATTCATATATTTATTGCACATATATATAAACATCCTATAAACATGGCCCTGTTAGGGCGTTGCCGATCAACAGTATTTAATATATATATATATAAATGTGTATCGTTTTATTTATTTCCAAAAATCTATAATAGGCTATTTTCATCTATCAACAAAAAAATATAACATTATGTTACTTGAATAAATAATAACGTGAGGAATTGAAAAAAAATGTCGTTATTCCATAAAAACCTAAGATTAATTTTATATTTCAAAATTAAAATCCGAGTTTTATTATCTGTAAGTCACGTGACCGAAAACACCGTCCACCATGTTTTTTTCCAGAATGACGTCACAAGCACTAAAATATCTAAATGTAAACAACTGACTGTGTTCCTTAATTTTTTACTTTTTTTGTGTATAATTCCTTTTATTTTAGAGATTTTGTATTTTATTACGCTACTTTTGCATAATTAAACATGGACGTCGGATTTGTAAAAGCCGAAAGTACTAATTTACCGAAGATAGATGCGGTAATGATTACAAACTTCTTTGCGTGTAATACAGATTTCTTTTCTGCCGAATGCAGAAATATAAAAACAGCTATGTAAGTAAATCTTTCTATTACTTTATCACAACAATATCATTTGTGTGATTCATAGGTGTAATTCAATGAAATTTTCTTATTTTGAGGTTAACAACATCGTTCGGAATAGTAATAAATAACTTTTCTGGAGTCTTCAATGTCGAATTCTTACAATTTAACGCAACACACCAACGATACGGGTTATAGAAACTCATCTTTTTATATAAATAAAAACAACTCAACAAAGCCGACAAACTCAATATCGTGTCAATGACAAATGTCAATTTGAGGTTACAATATTTTAGTACTATTGACGTCACCAAAATGGCGGATGGTATTTTGGCGCGTATATTTTACGACAAATTTTTAATATTTTTTTTTCGGCATAAATCGGTCATATTTTGCTGAAATAAAAATTATAATGAATTATCAGATATATACGAACATTTAAAAAAAAAATGAAGAAATTGGAGAATAGCCTATTACATTATTTTTATGAATTTATTACGATTATCAGGATTTATTTTTTTAACATACAAAAAATTACATTTTTGAAACAAAAAATAGCCAGCACTCATAAGCTGCAACTAAAACCCCAAGATGGGCAACAAGCTAGTGATATCCAAGTAATATTACGAGCGTCTATAGGCTGCTATGACCCTTACTATCACGCGGACTGTATGCTTGTTTGTCGACCTGGACAAATAAAAAAAAATACAGAATCATTGATGTGCCTAAAGGCGACTGGCATGAGGTCTATTTTCATTAGAACAGAACGAAAACCAAGCTTAACCGCAATGACGTCATTGTGCAGATACAAGAGAACTATTAAAATTAACTAAAGAGACAAATATTTGTTATCTATAATACCTGCCGAATAGTATCCGTCTTCTTCAAGCCTACCGTAACTGCTATGGTAAAGTTGCCAACAAAAATAAAAAAAATGTGTCAATTTAATTTAATGTGTATTTTTGTATTATATTATATGCTAACTTATGTAATCCAAGTAAAATGGTATTTGTTTTGTTTGTTTTATAGAAATCAATTATATAGAATTTCATTTCATATATTATGTACCCCCCTTAAATATTATCTATGATACTATTTAAGGTGTTAGTATGTTTGATTAAAGAAATGGGAGTTGGAAGAAATGGAAAAAGGAAGTTTTTTCTATAATCGCCGCGCTGGTGTGGCTTGGTGGCAATCGTAGAGCATATCTTCATAGCAATGTTGCTAGCCTTATCGGCACAAATATGGTGTTTCGTGTGATATATACCGCCACCTGTCGGTTCTGGTACCTTAGTCGTTGTGAGACTTCAGTTAATTTCAACTTTGTGAGACTTCATTGAGGTAACTCAAGTTATCTAATGAATGTATTAGAATTACATAGTCACCAGTCACCTGTGTGTTCATGACCTTGCATTATTGTTATAAACTGTATGTCATTACTCATAAATTAGATATGCGCGACAATATAAAGATGATTGATAAAGGAAAAACTAATACTTTTAATATGAAGCAGCACAAAATGGTTTAGTGCCGTGAAACTTCGCTATGGAAGGAGGCAAACTTAAAATGGTTACGATCCATATTATTGCTTATAACTAATATATATCGAGTAAAATTTCTCAAATGTGCACCTTAACAAATCCGCTATTAGCAAAGTGTCAACATACAAGGCTTGAGTCATGGCCCCCTCGACCTCTCTGATGCTATCGCGGCCTATATCTGTCGCACTAGTTCGGCCGGGGGAAATATATCCTTTGCGCGCAGTCCTCCAAAACGACGGCCACCTAAGCGTATGTCCGTGCCTTAGAAGCGGTGATTAATATTGTGAACGCAGATGCATCATGGATCCGGTAATGTATTAACAAGTCTAGATGAAATTCCGCGTGCACTTTTCACAGTATACTTTAATAATTACATCACATGAAGTAAACTTAATTTTCTTGAGGTAAACCTCTTGCCGTGAGGTACCGGCAAAATAGAAATAGTACCTCACATTGCACCCGATGTCGGTGACTAAGGTACCAGAACCGACAGTTGGCGCCATATCTATCCAAAATAGTGCCGCTCAAATAAATACACAGGGCAGGGATGGGTAGCAGCATCCCCGTCGCGAAGAGCTACGCTCTACGATTGCCAACACGCTTGCCCAGCGCGGCAATTACGGGCAAAACCATGGCAAACCATCAAGTGGAGCGTATGCTTGTTTGCTGACTTCATAACATAAAAAAGCTATGGGTATTGAAGAAACACCAAAGAAACGTGCGATTCGACCTACGACTTATGGACAAGGGAAAACCAAGATCGTTTTACGCTTTGTGTTATTCAAACTCGGAATCTTTATTTAGCAATCACTAGCACTTTTATATTGCCAACGCATCGTAAAAACTTAACAATAAAAATCGAAATGTCAATTAATGATTCCGATTATAATATTAATTAATATTACGATAGATCGTTGAGCATCCTATTATGAAACTAATAGCTGGCTCCAGAAAGCTTGTAAGAAAATCATGTGTTGATAAGGATTCCCATTGAACCTATAAAAAACGTACTAAAAACAATTTGTAAACAAATTTATAAATTCACACAACACATACGTTGACCTGGCTTCAAAATAAACAGCTTAAAACACTTGTGTTACGGATATCAGACAACAGAGGGATTACAAATATAATACTTAAATAAATATAACACTCAGACACAAAACAAATACAAATATTAATCATATAAACATTTGCTCTGGGTAGGGATCGAACCCGGGCCCGTCAAAGTATATTATTTCAATGCACATACATTCAAATGAATAAAATGCTCTGTATGTATTTTGTGAAATTAATTAATTAATAAGAATATGTGTCAAATAGTTAACAATAGATGTTCAAGTGAGCTAAGACTAAAGTCAGCCACCACGGGTGTTATTGTATTCCAGTAATGTATTCAAGCCCCGAGTGTTGGGGTCGAGGGGCAGACACAACGGCCGGTCTACAGTCTACGCAAATACGTGCGCGGGCGCATGACGGTCGCGTATGTAAATGGACGCGCGCTTCTGTTCGAAAACAACGAACGTGGACATTAAACGGAAACTGTACATCGTACACAAAATGTAACCTTCTTTTGTAATGTTATTAAAGTTCTCAAATAAGTAAACAATCAGTTTTCATAATAATTAAGTACATTATTAAGTTGATTACTTGTCGATTGCTAGTCGATCAACTGTAGTCTAGACTACTAGTCCCTCCCTACTAATATTATAAATGCGAAAGTAACTCTGTCTGTCTGTCTGTCTGTCTGTCTGTTACGCTTTCCCGGTTAAACCTCTCAACCGATTTTGATGAAATCTGGCATAGACAATCTTTAGACCTTAAGAAAGGACATAGGCTATTTTTGAACTCGAAATAAGGGTTGTAAGGGGTTGCAAGGGGGGATGAAAAGTTGTTTGCATGGATCGCTATTTTTAGAGCTAGAAACTTAAAACTTATTTTTCAGGCCATTGATTCGATATAAATAAACGTGACATTCAAAGTTTATATAATTTGAAGTAAATAGGTATGGTACCCAAAAAACTATTCCACGCGGACGAAGTCGCGGGCACAGCTAGTCAATTATAAAACTGATTTCACATATTTATACAAAAACAACTGTCACAATGTTTGTCTGTAATGATTTTCTACACTAATAAACTTATTTTTATATTTTTTTTATTACTGTGTACAGTTTGGTCCAACTTAGGAGATAAGATAGTTATATCACAATTTAAGACTAGACAACGTCTGTCGGTGCAGCTAGTAAAACATATTATTTAATAGTTTTACATGTAAACAAATAATAAATTAATTTACGTATAGACAAATAACGTTAGTGTATCTGCGTATCTAACGAAAACACTAAATGTAATTGTAAATCATCCATCAATCGCACAAAAGCGTCTTCTAATCCTTCTTTCTTATATATAGCGTTCTTGTCTAAATATAATAAATCATAGAATATAATAGCTTAGTCAATTAGAATCCACAATTGCAGGCATTACAATTAAATTGTCATAAATCATATAAAACATATATAACTCACTTGTACCAAGACAGGGAAACGTATTATAATCAAGAAAAATTAAGAAAAAATCAATAATGTAAAAAGCAAGAAAAACTGAACAAAACAAAAATATAACTTACTGCGAAAACTGCAAACAAATGAGTAGACTGAACGCAACGAACGTTGAAAAACTTGGGCGCCACATTATTATTGAGACGATATTTAAAAATTCATTTAACAGGTCCAAAGTATTTTAATATCGAGTATTTGAATAACGCAGATTCAAACGGACACGCGTGTTATATTTAATTCAGTTTCCTTAAAAGTTCACACACGGGCAAAAGGAAAATGCGCACATAATCACCGAGAACAAACTGAATGTTAATGATTCGTGAAAATCGTTTTATACTACGACTGTTTGGCCAACTCCCAACTCTTTAAAAGTGGTTTAAACGGACAAGTGTCTAGATATTAAAATAATAGCGCACCTGTCGATTACTGCACATATAATATTATAGGAGATTTATGCGTTTGTGTGTGTATCGATACTGCTCAAATTGCGTCTTAACACCTTTATTAACGCATAAAATAAGTGTGGCTAATTTTTATTAACAGTGTAATGCGTTAAGCGATAGCCGTTTGAGGCAGAGCTTTTGCAAAAGCCGGCATTTATACCTCACTCTCAGCTTTTTCTACTGCCAAGTGTCTGCATTATGGCGTGAATGGCTAATGGAACCGGATTGAAGGATGAGAGGGAGTTAGATTACCGGGTAACGTGATATAATTTTATTTCACAATGTTGGCGACGCGCTGTTCACATCTCTTCAATAACACGAACGTCAATAGGCTACAGTGACGCGCGACCATCACGCTGACAGTTAGCTAGTACGCCAACAATAACAACCAATATTAGTTTAGTTATATAAAAAGTGACAAAGAAAAAGCTTTACTGTTGGTATTTTATTAGATTAAAGGGCTTTAGTAAGTAATACAGTGCTACATTAACGCCGTCTCAATGCTGCGTTATTGGCATTAATAATTGGGTCGAATAGGTCGGTCGGAGTTTTAAATGTCCCTCGGTGTAGCCAACAAGCAAAATTAAAGCGTTAATTAACGCGCAGTTAGACGGTAACATCACTGTAAACACAAACATTACTGTAACACCTTTCACTCACACCAATAGATTCAATACTGTTTAACTATTCAATTTGGGAAATTATTTAATTGGGAGAGTCTCCTAGCAAGACACAAGTTTGCAACGATGAGTCAAGGTGTGTTTGCCGAGAAATAACTTAGGCGTTTTATAAAATTCTATATAAGAAATATAAATAAATTGTCGATAACACAAACACTTCCATATAGTCTGTAAACATATGCTAAACTGATGCGCAGTCGGCATTACCGGATGTATTTAACCATTATACAAAAATATGTTACACAAATCGTACCAGATAAGTATCAAATTACAGTTATTCGCAGTTAGTATAATATCACAACGCAATCCATTTAAATATTATTTTTTCACAACCCCGATGGCTCATTCGGTGTTCCTATCTACTCTAATCTTCACTAAAAATATGTATTTTAGTGTTATTTTTGTGAACCCTTTGTTATCCATAACACAAGAGTCTTAAGCTACTTATCTCGAGATCAGATCAATATATGCGATATTGTGTGAAAAAGACTATAATACATACTTTGTTAAAAAAGATATATTAGAGAAGAAAAGAAGAGATATATTTGACAAACTCGATGACGCATTCGGTAGTATTCCTATCTTTTGTGCCAAGGGCTATGGTTGGATCTTTATCTAGGTTAAACATTTGGAATATTATTTGTTCTGTTTTTGGGTGTAAAATATGTATTTAATTATTATATTAGTTCTGCTTTGTTTTATGATGTCCGTAACACAAGTGCTTTAAGAGACTTATCCCGGGGTTACGTCAATGTATGAGATGTTGTGTGAATTATGGATTGTTTAGTAAATTAGTTAAATAACATTATAAATGCGAAAGTATATATGCGAAAGATCTCAGAAAGACAATAACGATGGGAAAATAACTCGCGGGCGGAATGCTAGTCTCAAGATATATTCAAAATGTTTTAAGAAGCAGTAACCATAAATAGTTGAATAATGTATTGAAGAGTTGATTTGTAAACAATCAACAATAAAGTGTTAAATATATGAAGATTTAAGTATGTATTTGTGATTTCTCTGTTGTCCTGACATCTGTAACACAAGTGCTTTAAGCGACATTCAGGGCAATGTACGAGACGTTGTGTAAATTGATTATTAATAATTTATCATACAAAAAAAATGTAACAGAACCCGATTATGTGCGTGTAGTGATCTTTACTGCTTCTTACAATCATTATGACTAAAGAGAGCTTTTATTATCTCTTTTACAGAAGTAGGTAATGAATATTTATTTTTTATTTTCCCAAGTGCTTGTCAGAAGTCTTCAGAAAAGTATCTTCGTCCGTACCAGCCTATCTATAGTAAAAAGCGACTGAGAACTAGGTACCGACAAGCAGCAGAATATCTATCGAAAAAAGCGTAGGATATGATGCAACAGAAATTAGATGGCAGAATTTCGTCACAAAATGGTTTAGCAAAAAATAAATAATTAACCCTAAATGAAAAAGGAAGGAAAATACTAGGACTAATCCTACAAGTATTTTCATGCCTACAAACGGTAACATCTGGAGTTTCTTTTGTGGAGGTACACGTCCAGCTGGAGACGATAAAGGTAAAGGTGTCAGACGTATCAGACGGCTGATATCATGACGATAAAGGTAAAGGTGTGAGTTATTTCATACAAACAAATGATTAGCTAGAAATAAAGTAATTCACTTTTAGATTAAAACAATCTAAAATCGCAATCCGATTATGAAAATAGTCCGCAGTCATTTATTTTCCTTAACCGTATCAAAAACCGAAAATATTCGTATCAAAACTACTCTTTTAACGGTCTTAGAACGCGGTTTTGGGTAAACTTGCAGCAACCATTCTCGCACGTACGTGAGGTACTGGCGGAATAGAATAGGTACTATTCTATACCAGGAGTTATAAGAGACGACTGTGATCCAATAAATAGCGGTAAAACCAACCGAAACAGCGCAGCTTTAATACTGCAATTGCCACCACGTCTGATCAAAACCACAATTATGGGCAAAAATGCCCCTATCTTGGGGAATCTATGTCCACCAGTGGACTTTTTATGGCTAAAATGATGATGATATTTTTATATTTATCTGTATTAAGTAACTAAATAAGCCCCGTTTTAAAGCCGTTAAAGGGGTAGTATTATTGCGAGTAGTGCACGCGTAAATGTTAGAAAATATTCGATTGATCTGAAATACCCCTAGTTCTTCTGCTAAATATACGAATACAATAACGCTATTGAAAAATAACGGTAAGCAGAGAAGCAACAAGGTTAGTGGTTTACATTGAATGGCCAAAAGAATAGTGTTGCAGGTATGCCACGCTCCGTATTGATTAACAAAAGGTAATATACAAAAGTATTTTACAAAACTTAACACCAGACGCGTCCTTGAGCAAACGAGACAAGATTAATGATTCTACCGACCACCTGGCACAGATATATGTATACAGATTGCCCGGTCTACACAAAACACGATTACTGGTCACAGTCAGACAACTGCGCTGCGCACCTGTCTAGGTAGAAAAACATTACAATCATATATAGAATTTCGTCATATCGTTATCAAATAATCGTTTTAACATGCTTCAAAATAACCCAAAGAACGGTTATGTTCGTTCATATACTTCAATGTATTGCTGGAAATGCCGGTCGGGGGTTTTCCGTAGTTATCCAAGAAAATTTATAACAGAGTAACCTAAAAATGCTTATCCGATACTGAATCATTGGTGAAGTTCTAGTTCCTCAAGGCAGAAATCTAGTAGTATTATTACTTCACGGTAAATCACAAATTAACACTAATCATTCCCTTAACATAACAGAACCTTTTTTTATTTGTTTGTTATTGGCTAGTGGTATAAAGTATGACACTATATACAAGACAATATTATGCCAGGATAAAAACATATTACATACTATGTAGTTAATTAAGTTAGTAATAAGTGGCTAGTTAGGTATACATTTACAAGACTTCTAGTGAACTCGACAGACGTTTTTTATTAGAAAGCTACATTATCATTGTATCAAGTATATTATTACTTTAGAAAATCCTATTAAAACCAACCAAAGGTGTAAAAAAATTAGCCATAAAATGTCTTTCCTCGTATACGCTGCGAAAAATATTAATGATAGGACAAAAATTGTTTGACAATATTATAGAATGTATCAATATCAATAATAAACTTCGCGAGACCATATGTCTAACTGTAGTAGTTACGTCACTGTAACTACTTTTTACATTTAACAAATTAATAGAAATGCCGATCAGACCGTGTTATCCGCACCATTTATATTTTTTTATCCAAAAAAATATAAATGATAATTTAATATAATAATTTATTAATTATTATAATAAAATAATTTAATATTCAAAACTGTCTTAATACCTGATGATTACTTTCTAAATTATTGAAATTAGACATTCCATTCAAAAGATATCATGAAATTAAAATACAAATACATGCCGGCGGCGGTCGCCACGCAGCGCATCGAGTAACTAACTCGACGAGAGCAATTGTATTTAGCACGTTCTCGAGTAGGATCTACTGAAAATCAATACGCTTCGTTGCCACCTAAAAATACCACAGCCAACGTAGTGTAAAGGGAGGCTTTAAGATAAGCATACATTTTTTTCAAATTAGGGATTAATGGTCGTTTTAATTAGCATGCATATTACTTAATTATATGTACCTATTTATGTCTACCCGTGCGAAGCCGGGACGGGCCGCTAGTTATTTATATAGTGATATTTCTGTTTATTTTGTGTCGGACTGAAATATATGTATTTAAATGTTATATTTGAGATTCCTCTATTGTCTGATGTCCGTAATACGAGTGCTTTAAGCGACTTATATAGGAGTCAAATCAACATATAAGATGATGTGTGATTTTTTTTGTCCAGGGTGGGAATCGCTTGGCCCACAAACCTGCCCCAAATCTGCGCCAAAGGGGTCAGTATGATGACAAACTATCTTATAAGATAGAATTTCAACGATAAAATACATATATAATATAACTAACAGATATTCTATTCCGAACGATATCGCACACTTTTGTTTCTCAAATCTGAGCGAACCATCTCCACATATTCAACATCTGCACCTACCTGTTTAGAAATTGAGACGCACAATCCGACCTGCCTTCCATTCCAAACGAAAAAATCATTCATTCATACACACACGAGTTGATCTCCGCAACAATTCGACTCTGGTAAATCCACCATTGTCAGTTCCACGGGCAACAATAGCATAATTATGTATCCCAGGAATAAATTACTTGCACGATCAATCACTAATATCGTATTTGAATTCGTCTATTGGTACAACATTGGAATGGGAGGTGTATGAACTTGCTATTGATATTTCAAATTGGGTCCCGGTTAAGAATATTGTGGATAAAGAGATGAGTCATGTGATAAACTTGCAAGAATGTTGCGAGCACAGTACAAAAAATTGTATGTAACCAGTTGAAGTAATTATTATCGGGGAGACAGACGGACATGGACTCTGATTAAGAAACTAGCTTAAATGCTTACACTGATTAAGAAACCTATAAAAAAACAGGTAAATAATAAAAAAAAGTTCACAAGATGTAGGCAACGTATTAATTATTTAACCCGACACATGAAAAAAATATTGCGACTAGAAATTGAGATATAAACTATTTGAATTAAGGCAATTTTATTAAAATTTAGCCGAGAGGTACCGGCAGAGTAAAATCATACCTGTCATAAGTGTCGACCGAGGTACCGGAACCGACAAATGACGGTATATCCATCCGAGGCAGTGTATTTCAAATGCGACAGGGCGGTGGGCAGCAGCATTTCAGTCGCGAGGCTATGCTTTGCTATCGCCACCACGCTTGCCCAGCGCGTCAATTATGGGCAAATTTACCCTTTCTTAGGAAGGCTTATGTCTAACAGTGAAAATTTTTTACGGCTGTTATGATATGTATATGATGATAATTTTTTTTAAAATTGTTTCAGATTTGTCATGATTACATTCCAAACAAAAAGAATATCGTTTTTTTTTATATAAAGAAGATTATAAAGGTTATCAAAATAACAAGAAATATATTGACCAGTATTTAACACTCAAAACTTTAGACTGAAGAGACCCAAGTAGCGTTGTAATTACAGAAATAACTAGTCGAACTGGTCATAGAGTATTGACGGAACTTGCTTGCATTAAACTTAATTTACATCTAAAGATTTTCAACAAGCCTTAAAACGGATCATCAAAACCAAGAGGTTATGGAAAAACAAGGTCGCGTTGAAGTTAACTAGCGTATCGAGGAAGTAATATTCCAAGTCCAATATAAAACTAAATTAAAGTTCATACACAATTGTTATTACCTTATTTAAATTCCCTATAGCACATACACTTTTAGGACACACACACTATCACTGGTAGACGAACACACGATTAACTTAACCTGGCAAAATATTAAAGTGTAATGGTAAAGTAGGGGCCAAAGAATGTATTACGCGGGCGCACAGTAGGTATTGTTGCATATAGAATCAAACTGAGAACGAGTTATCGTATCCCGACATGAGCGAGTGGAGTGGCGCGAGTTACTAGCCTGTTATTGTTATGATAATGCTTATTATATGTTGGAAATAGTGGGCCGATAGTGGCCGTATCGTGCAGTGGGCAATTAATAAGTATGTATACCATCGCCGCATTATCTTTACGTTTAATAACAAACAGCCAACGTTGGTCAACCGACCGCCATAAATTATATGGAATAATTGTATTACTTCCGAGAATACGGTTTAACGTCATCTATGTCAATTTTGAGAACGTTGACACAATTTAACCAATACGTTGAACCGGAAGGTCGCTTTACACATATGTTTATGTGAAAAGCTAATGAAACCGCGTTCTAAAATCATTAAACGAACGAATCGATGCAAGTGCTTCTGCAACATAATTTTTTATTTAAGATTTAACAAGATTTTTTTTAACCGTGAGGTGCCTGCAACGTAGAATAGTATCTTCCCCTGTACCGGGTGTCGTTAAAGGCTACTAAGATACCGGAACCGACAGATGGAGGTATATCCATCCGATACAGTGTAGCTCAAAAGTACAGGGCGGGGATGGGTATACGTCTGACATTTTTCAGACATCAGAATTATATCATTAAATTATGTACATGAGGTATCACTCTCAACTACTTCTACCGCCAAACGGCAATCAAACCGGAACACAGCAATGCGAACACATTGCTGTGTTCCGGTTTGAAGGGTGAGAGGCAGTGAAATTACTGAGTAATGAGATATAATATATTCAAGACATCGGGTTTTCGACTCGATATCAGAGTCATTTAAGTATTAACTTGAAATTGGCAAATCTATATTTATAAAAAAAATGGTTTGGTTGACAATTTAAGTGACTATGACCTATTAAATATTTTTTCATTACTTCACGCACAAGTACTATAACAAACTACCAAAACCATTCACGTCGGTGAACCAGTGTGAACAAATGCTATGTTATTCAAAAGAGTGTATAAAAGATTTTCCCCTGTAAAGTTTATCGCGAATGTATTAATTATAAAATATTCATTTCGTAGTGACAAAGTCCAAAGGTTCCATGGCATAGGTTTTAATCGAAAAATGGCATAACAATAGGCTTTAATAATTTTAAAATAATAATAAAGTTTGTTCAGACACGACTTATGTAACTATATATAAAAATAAAATATATTTTCTACTTTATTTGTATAATCATGGATCAATCAATGAGCATTGGACTTTTTGGTATAATAAAGTATCAAATCGAACCGCTTTTTTATCAGACCAGTTCAACATATAAGCAAACAGTCCGCTTGATAGTAAGCGTCACCGCAGCCTATAGACGCTCGTAATATCACAAGGATATCACTAGCGCCTGACCAACTTTGTTACTTAAAGATATTAATTATGTAGCATCACCCAATAATGTCACTGCCCTTCAAACTCTTCAAACCGGAACACAGCTAAGCGATATAAATGCAAATAGAGAGGTAGCAAATGCAGACAACCTTTATACGATGTCTACCTCATGTATATTATATTATTAAGATGGGAAAATGATGCTAACTGAAGATGTCACTAAAAGAGGCGAACGTAAGGAGGCGAAGTGAAAGTGGTGTAATTATCTAAATACATAGTTTTAATTTGCTTGCACAATAATGTCATACAAAGTATTCGATGCAGTTCATCCAAGTAAACATGTGTTAACACGACATACAACCATATATCACTCGTGACCGTACTATCAAGCAAGCGCATCACAATTTGCAAACGACTCAAGTTCAGATGAGATCACTTTATCAAGTACAATTTGTTAAGTACATTAAATAATGTAATTATAACGCAGACTTGGAAAGAAATACAGCTCTCAGATTTAATAGAAAATATATATATATATATATATATAAGTATTATATTTGAGATGTTGCATAAATGTATTATTTGTTTACCTGTATTCTTTTCCAACACTTACGCGTTCACTACTCATAAAATAATACTTTTTAACGGCTAAAACGCGGTTTATTTAACTTGTTACATTTTTATTTCGAATTTTCGGTTACCTTGCGGCAATTGTTTTCAAGATTACCGCTAATGTTAAAGCTGTTAAAAAAGTATTTTATTATGTTTACCTGTGCTAGAAAGTACTAAAAAATATGAAATAAACAAAAAGGTATCCAAAATCCTTAATCAATCAACACCAAATAGTTACTATGCATAGATGAAGATATTTAGAAAAAAAGAGTTTATAGGTATTTGTTTATTTGTGCTAAAAAGTACTAAAAAATAAAAGAATAACATGCAAAATCCCTTAATCAATCGACACCATATAGTTACTCGTGTATCGACGGATCGAGTAGTTCAGAAGTCAGCTGTTAATACCAATGGCGGCGTTTCAAAGGCTCGCGCTGACGCCCCACTGATTGGGTTTAATTGAGTGACGCGTGCGCCGGCACTTCAACCACTAAATGGATTTACAGCTGCCAGGAATTGAGGCAGCGATTTAGCAATTGCTGCAAGGCGATAAAAGGAATCCCAGTTGATCTGGTAATAAGTTAATGTTGACGAAACAAAGGCCGGTTCCGCCAGTAGAGCAGTCCAGTTCCAAGCCATCGCCGGCAACACTAGCGATAAATAAATCAATGTACGTAACAACCATAAACATAGTTGAATATAATATCACTTCAATTTCAGGGGAGTAATTGGATTTCAAGTGAAGTCATTAAAGCTTAGCGGTCCTTTAAAATAAACGGCATTCGCTATTAGGGCTTGTAATTAAACGAACACCTAATTTAGTTTTCTGCCTATCTAAATAATTTATATCCACTTTAATTGCATCATTTACCAGTTCAATTTAGTTCAGTCTGGTTAATAAATTTGGTTTATTTCCAAGTAAACTGTAAAATGGACTATAACTCGATATAGCCCGTATATATATATAGAAGTACTATCAACCGTACACATAATATTACATTTGGCCATTAACGTCAGGGGAATGGGTAACGTTTAATGGCTCATCTATTCCTCACTAAAATTTCGAACACGCCTGCCGTCATGAAAATCGCGGCTTATAGAACACGCCAAGCCATTATATTCAGGCTTGGGGAGTCCAAGCTAGCCCGATATATCGGTGCTTTAGGACCAAACCCAAATGGTTCGGTACTGAAGCCATTAAGGGTACATCGTGACACGGGGAGGGCAAAGAGCCGGACCCGTGTGGCCTATTACGGCTAGCGAGCTAGCCAATAGAACTGTCCGGAGACTTATTAATGACTGCCGGACAATGATGCTAATGCTATTAAGTGGTCGAGTCCATAATCAGCATCGGACTAAATGCTTGCGCCTCGTTCTTTATTGGCGTTACATTCACCGGTGCTGTGTAAATACATTCTTATGGGCAATAAGAGCGAGCTTAATGTATTTGGTCTCTACTTGTATCCGCCATCGCTCTGTAACCTTTTAAGACGTTATTTTATCTATAATGGAAAGGGTTGGTCCGATGGTGCATTCGGTAGTATTTCTATCTTGTGCGCAAAAAGTCGTGGGTTCGATCCCCACCCAGGACTAATATTTACATGATGATATTAGTATTTGTTCTGTGTTTGGGTGTTAAAAACATATATTTAAGTATTTTATTTTTGATTTGTTTGTCTGTCCGTAACACAAGTGCTTAAGGCGACTTATCGCGCAGTCAAGTCAATGTATGTGATGTTGTGTGGATTTATTATATATAGAGAATAGGTATATACTACTTATAAATGATTTTTTTTTCTTTGTTTTCTTATATTATTTTACTTAAACCAGTCGGGAATTAAGCAGTAGATATGACCTAATTTTTTTAATAATGTATTCAATTGCGCCGCCATATAAAATGAATTAAAATATAAGTAGACAAATTATTGAAAGTGATTTTATTCTGGCCTTATAGGGGACTATATTTACATCACGAGTGTACCACTCTTATAAGAATCCTTTCAAAAACAGACTGTACTAGTTTTTAACCCGTACAATTAACAAAATTATTTATCCAATGATCCCTACTAATATTATAAATCCGGAAGCATCTCTGTCTGTCTGTCAGTTACGCTTTCCCGCTTAAGTCTCTCAACCGATTCTGATGAAATTTGGCACAGACAATCATTAGACCCTGAGAAGGGATTGTAAGGGGTCGAAAAGGGGGATAAAAAGTCGTATGGAAGTATCACTATTTTTAGAACTAGAAACTTAAAATTTATTTTTCAGGCTATTGATTCGATATAAATAAACGTGACATTCTAAGACTATATAAGTTAAGATAAAGAGGTATGGTACCCAAAAACTATTACATACGGACGAAGTTGCGCGCACAGCTAGTTTTCTTATAAGGAGAAAAAACATATTAATCATAAACAACTTACTAACATTTTCAATTCACACAAAACATACGATTAGCCATTCTACTGTAAATTAGAACTACGTGATTTTGTATATGTCCGCAGTATATCTACAAACGCATTTCAGATTTCTATTTGACCATACAGGGCGCGTTTTCCCGTAAGTTCCGGTTCCCACGACGTATTAATGACTAGGCAAAACTTTAGCGGAGGCTCGATCCTTTTACGCCTGGTCGCCCATTATGCGGCTCATTTGCGGTAAAAGACAAACGGTCGATTGGAGGCGAGCACAAATTTCGCCGATATAATCACCCGGTAAGACAATAGTTATCGGTGGGGCGCGATACCCGCAAGATAGCGGCCTGCCCTGATGGATGCGGCACGCCTGCCCGATACCATCTCCATCGTGACGTAGCCCCCTACCACTCGTGTGCACCAATTATTATTCAATATCTTACAGTGTGTTCCCTCGACCCGCAATAGATCTCCGATACCATTATTGAGGTTAACGTCTGATTTGATTCGTGTCCGACCGGTCAAGTGACAATCGACCGGGACGATTGGTAGCCATTACTCAATTATGGAAGCGACAGCCACGATAAATTTATCATTGAATTAATAACGGCAGTATTGATAACCAAACTGTGAAGATACGCCCGTCCTATCCATATTCGGGCTTTATCAAACTTCCACGAAATAATATTAATAGCGAAAAAAAAGATGATGCAGAAAACAGGTTCGTTTTAATTACGAGATAAGCTATCGCCCTCGGTATCACGAAAACAAACGTAGGAAAGTTATTGTTAAGATAAATCAACTTGATCTACACTAATTATGTTGTACAAAGAACTCTCTGACCCCGCTCGAGGAAGTAAACAATGCCTCGATTAAAAACAAAGGAATTATTCTCGTAAAAGTCAATTATTACATTGGCAGCTTACATTTAATAGGCGGAGCTGTCGATGTCAAGATCATTTAGCTCGCTGAGCCACCTGTAACAAAAACAAGGACATTATTGATGCGACTTTAATGATTGCGCGCGAGTACGAGCGAACAGTAGCCCGGGATATTACACGTTCCTCGGCTACCGACAAGGCCCCGCGGGGACAGAGATGTGAAGATTGTGCATCTAATACTATCGCCAAGTGAAATCTCGCACGATTCAGGCGACATACCTGCGACTGTCGCCGGCATCTCGACGCACGACCGAAATTAAAATAATGTCCGGCTGAATTATGAGGCATGCTTCGGCCCAAACAACAATATCGGGAACAGCGGTAATGCTAATTCAATAGCGTAATATCTTCGTATCTCGACGTAGTCCCCCGCGGTCGATCCACCGAGATAGTCTACGATTGCGCCGATATGGTTTTGTTCGTGATTTATTTTGGTCGCTCCCATATAAGTACTGTGTACGGCAACAATGGTCCGCAAGTTGGATTTACGACAGTCGATTTGGTAGCGATAAAAGATTTAACTGCATTCGGGAAAGGGTTGGGGGTATGTATCCGACATTAGCACATGGCCTGAACACGAGTCGGACCTGGTAACATCGGAATAAATGAATTGCGAACTGTGGTTTGCTTTATAAGGTGTGTACACCGGCGCCAAGAGTTTCTCCATAGATGCGATATACTTTTCTCTCAATATTATGGCCATATCAGAGAAAGAAAACTAGTAGTACTCTACCTAATAATAAAATTCAAATCTCAAAAAGACTGAACACGGTGTACAAGGATAGGTATGCTATTTCGCTCGCATAAAATTTACTGCTGGCAAGCGCGAAATCAAAACCTGTAGAAAAAATTTTGTTAACCGACGATTTACAAAAAGAAAAACAAATAATATGACGGGCCCGTTGGCGCAGATGGTAGTGATCCTATCTTATGCGCCAGAGGTCGTGGGTTAGATCCCCACCCAGGGCAAACATTTATATGATGATATTTATGTTTATCCTGTGTCTGGGTGTGAAATATATGTATTAAAGTAATATATTTGTGATACATCTATTGTCTATAACACAAGCGCTTCAGGCAACTTACCACGGAGTCAGTTCAATGTATGAGCTGTTGTGTGAATTCATTTATTCATTATAATGATAAAACTAAATACACTTACAAAGCTTATTCGGATCATGTCACGTCGTCTAAAAAAGAATGTGCAGCCATTGTCAAACAACGTACACCATCAGCGAACAGTCCTCAACTAAATATTTATTTATATTTATTAATTACTTATTCCATACCTATAAATATTGAAAAAATACAACATAATTATTGGTGACTCTCGTACGATTGTTAAAATAACACCGCACTGTATAACAAGATACGTAATTGAGAAAGGATTAATTACAACAACAAAAAAGAGATATAGAAACACAATGTTAAGTAATGAGAGTGAAAGTTGTTTCTCACATCATTTAGAGACGCCCCGTATCAAAACACTACGATCGGATCTGCGCAGGAGTGTATCTCGTGTCGCGGCGCGTTAACACAAATTACACTAATCGTGGAAACTCGAGCCCAAAGGAAAGCTGCACTCGGCCAATCGACTACTCTTTAATATACAATTAGAAATCTCATTTATGCATCAGATAATTAAACAAGATTTATATTAATGCTTGTAAATATGTACATCGGCATGAGTCACAGAAAATTAACATGATCACTAAATGTACCTTCGCCAAACACGCTTTCAGTTTCTACTTTTGCTTGTAAGTAGCAGACATGGGACGCTGGCAACACGCTTGAACATCATTGTGATTTATGCAAATTAATATTTACTTTGTACATTACGGCGCCGTGTTGTACCGGCAGAGTAGAATAGTACCTCCCCATGCACGAGATGTCGTAAAAGGCGACTCAGGTGTCGGAAGGTGGCAGAAAATCCATATGGGTAGCAGCATTTTGCTACGCTCTGCGATTGCTACCACGATTGCCTAGCTAGGCAAGTTCCCATTTTCAAGGGGAGGCCTGTGTTCAGCAGTGTACGTTTTTTTAAGACTGCCATGATTCTATCTTGTGCGCAAAAGGTCGTGGGGTCGACACCCACCCGGGACAAATATTTATATTATATTTGTTCTGAGTCTGGGTGTTGAAATATGTATATTGATTTCTTAAATATGAAATATAAAATATTAACTCTATGAAAACTCTTTTTAAACCTATTATAATTAAAAAGGCATTACTAATAATAAATAAATAAATACCCACATCTCATACAATGACCTGATTCCTTGATAACTTCCTTAAAGCACTTGAGTTACGGACACCACACAACAGAGGAATCACAACTATACTACTTAAATACACATATTCAACACCCAGACACAAAACAAACATAAATATCATCTTATAAATATATGTCCTGGGTGGGGATCGAGCCTTCGGCCTTTGGCGCACAAATCAGGATCACTACCATCTGCGCCATCCGGCCCTTTGGCTAAACTGGTGATGTTGCTTCAACCAAGTTTTTATAAAACTTCTTTTAGTCTATGTCTTTCAAGAAAAATCTGGATAAAATAATGTTACTAACAGTCGACCGGTTTACACTGCATTGTTTCTCCGTCAATCAGCTAAACTAGTACACAAATTGAGTTTAAGCTAACATGTCTAACATACAATTTAGAATCTTTAACCGGATTCACTTCGCATTAACAACACTGCACCTTTTTTCTACCTCTACTCGACGACTCGTAGTTATGGACGATGTTTCTGATTCTACCAAGACGAGGTAAGTTGATTTGAGGTAGACCTTCATACAAAAGGTTGTCTGCATTAGTACTCCCACACTCACCTATTTCTACCGCCAAATAGACTGCTATTTAAGAACACTGGTTCGCATTGCGGTGTTTCGATTTGAAGGGTGAGAGAGGCAGTGAAATTACTGGGTAATGTGACATAATATTCTCAAGTCACAAAGTTGGCAACGCGCTTGTGATATCCTTGTGACTATAGACGCTCGTATTATGACTAGCGCGTTGTCAACCCTATGAAATAAAGATATTATGTCACATTACCAAGTCATTTCACTGCTTATCAGCAATGCGAACACAAGTATATGGCGGTAGAAGTTGATGAGAGTGAGGTATCAGTGCAGACGACGTTTCAATGAGGTCTACCTCATTAGAGCCCATAATTCACATACATATTCGGAAAGAAAACTATGTAGAACTTGTTATCTATTCAATTCTTACTAAAGAAATTTAACATTTCGTTTAAATTTGCAAATATATCGCGATGTTGGGAAATGGATTATACTAAATTGATTCAACATGACAGGGTACAAACGCACAAGTTCATCGCATAAATGTTTATCCTGGGTGGTAATCGAACCCAAGACCCATGGTATAAACCATACGGACACTATCGAATGCGCAACAGGGCCCGTCATATTCATGACCAATACATAACTGATAGTGTTAAACAAAGTCGAAGTTCCAGTTACAGCTTTAGTATTATTGAGATATGCGATTAAACAATATCAACAGTATATTCGATACATATCAAGTCCCGCATCCGCGTTAGTATCAACACCACACAAATCACGCACGCAAGATCCGCACGATAGAGCCCTATAAACTCTATACGGCTACTATCGTAGGAAGCGGACTATCACTGCAGTCACTATCATTGACCACGCAGCTTTACACGCGATCATGCGAGTAAATCTCACAATTAATTACTCTGTCACGTACATCTTATTACGACGAGTTAAGGGTCGTAATTGATAGTCTATGGACGTTGTAAGCTTTCGCCGGCAGTGAGGACGCTACTAGATATTTTAGATTTGTGCATGTATATCGTAAAATCTGCTGAGGTGAGGCGATAGATATTCGATCTTGATTTCAGATACATGTATTTGTGCAGTTACAAACACCAGCTGTAAATGATTTATAGCTGGACACGCGACCTTCCCAGTATATGGAGGCAGCAAATGTCGTATTTCAATATTTGCCCGATAACAATTACTAGAACATACATTTTTTACTTTTCCTTCATTTAATGTTGGTTACTAATATTTACATATTAAAGTATATACGGTATTTATAAGAAAAATAAACTTTTTTTAACTGTTAATTCGCCAGTTTGAGGTAAACTTTGAAGTGGCTAGACCGATTTTAACGGGATGGCAGGTAGCTGACATTACAAGGAATAACTTAAGATACTATTTTTTATTACACATACATTCTACACGGGCAAAACCGCGAGGCGTCGCTAATCATAAATTGTAACTAAATAGATACACGCAAATCGATGCGGTCTATAAATTTAATTACTTAATAAAAATAGTCGGTGACACAAATAAATAAACATACCCCGTCCAAGTGTTTCGGTCACTACTAAAGGGCGGTACTCAAATAACACTTGCGGATGTTTCGGCATAGGTTCTGTGCAACCAAATAAATTTTATAATATTCACAACAAATATCTCATACATTCTGACTCCAAGCTTAAAGCACTAGCTTAAGTCACAAAAAGAATAGTTAAATACATACATTTAACACCCGAATACATACAAAACAAACCAGGGTGGGGATCGAACGCACAATCCTTGGCGCACAAGATTGTGTCACTACCAGCTGCATCTAGCTAATTTTAGTAAGCAATGTCTTCAATAATAAAGAAACACTATCAAAGACTCCAATAAAGTATAACAAAATCTAAAAAAGAAAATTAATTTCCTATATAGTTAACTTAACTCCTTCTCATCACTCTAGTTTTTGGACAAACTCTTTTACAGTGACAGCTATACGACTCTGGAACGAGCTTCCGTTGAATATTAAGCAATCCCCAAACAAATTCATCCTGAAACGCTGTCTCCGTACTTTATTTACTGCTGCTGCTTATCTAACTTTATAACCCTATTTCTGATGTACGTTATTTTATATATATTTTTTTATATCATATGCATTTATTGCGTTTATTTATACAAATATATATGTCACGTTTATCTATTTTGTATATATATATTGTCTGCACCACTATATGTATATTTTTTCTGTTTCGTGTAATGGTTGACTGGGAGATAATCCCATCTGGCATTAAGTCTGCCATTTGTACATTTTGTATCATTTTGTGCAATAAAGTTAAATATATAAAAAAATAAGCAATCACAAGGCTCGAAGTAGTAATTTGTGAATTAAAAACAAAACACACACATTTGACTGGCTTCGTCAACACGAAAACAATACATAGTCCATGAATACCATTAATAAAAATTGTTTTGGAAAAAAACGCGATGGCAAGACTTTCCAATTAAAATAGTTACTCATTTAGCCATAGCCAAACACTGCTCACTATATCAGTCGGTTCACTTGTTAACAGATTACGAATCGAATTGAAGGTCTGCTTATACAAGAGTGGCTTCAAAAATAATTTCAAAATATGTGTTAGAAAAATGCTTTTATAGTGTAGAAGAGTTTATTGACGGTAGCGGGCATTTCTTTTGTATAAATAAATCACGTTGTTATTTTGAATTGTTTTTAATGTTTAATTGATTATTGACATATCGTCGTTTAAGTTCTAACACAGCGTAAGTCAAAATGTTAATACTTCGTAACGTTTAAACAATACACGGTATAAAAAGTATACTGCAGCGTTAGAAATGTAATATCGTGTTAACATTGGGCTTAATTATTAAGTTGTCAACTTAGACATACGCAGTGTTAAAACTTATGCGACGATACACTTGTATTCTGGATTTTTTTTTTATGACATTTTTATTGAATTATTTTTTGTATATCTGTGTAAAATATCCTCTTTTTTATGTAATTTTGTACTTATCATATTGTAATACTATTTAATCCACACAATGTATATTGTTCTGAAATAAATTAAATTGAATTGATGACGTCACCAATGAACACGTCAGAAGCACGCCAATTTCGCGTTCGATATAGCGGGCTTTGTTGATAGTAGTTGCGCCGACGCACATCAGTCAGTTCGCCAACTATGCGCCGCCGCTTGCCAAGAGCGCCAGTATCCATTACAGACACTACGTTGTTACAGAACAATCTATACAGATGTCTCGAGCAAATTGCAAAATTTCTTAGCTAACAATTAGCAACTTCAATCGTCAACACGTTGCAATAAAACTCTGCTTTAAACCGCTAATGAAACCAACCTATGGATAACCAACTAATTAATATCGAAGTTATTGTAATATGTTTCATGAGAAATGCATGAAGCATGTAATTAAAAAAATTTAGACACCGAAGTCTCTTTACCGCCACATACAGTCTTAGTATTCCTGTTCCGGTTTGAAAGGTAAGAGAGGCAGTGAAATTACTGGGTAATGTGACAGTCAATTTACACGGTTGGCGACATTAGTGATATCTGATGACACGAACATCAAAAGGCTACGGTCATGTCTATCTTCAAGTAGACCGTATGCTTGTTTGCTGACGTGGATCTATTTATAATGATAAAAAATAATCTCATCTACAAAAACCTTCAACCGAATTGATATTAAAAACGCTCATTTCCATAAATTCTCCCATGGCTGCGCGGGCGCAATAATAAAAACCAACATCTCATCCGATTGGTGCCGGCTTCCGAATTCCACCGATTAAACGTCGATTCGATACAAGCTTGCGATCCAAGAGTCCGTTAATCGTTTTTTATGGGCCTGAACTGGAATACAATTTTCTGTTTAACTTGTAATGGTTCAATTGGTGTTTACCTTGGGAATAGAAACGGCGCCACGTGTATTTCCGTGGCGTGCAAAAATCTTATACAGGCACAACTCATGACATCTAATTGTATTTAGTGACTCATATGTTTACAATGAAAATTCATGAGATTATATAAACGCAGATTTTAGAATTCACTTGCTTTAGTAATCAACATTGGTATTTATCTAACGGGACCGATAGCGCATATGGTAGTAATCCTAATCCAAAGGTGGATTCGATCCCTACCCAGGACAAACATTGATATACACAGTCTGTGTGTATTTATATACACCGTGCAGTGGTGCAGACAATATACATACAAAATAGATAAACGTTACATACATATTTGTATAAATAAACGCAATATTTGTAATTCTTCTGATGTTTGTAATACAGCTTTAAGTGAGGTTAATGTATAAAATGTTGTGTGCATATTATTAATTTGATTTAATATATTTAAAATAATAGACTTCCTTACACAGTTGCCTTGATTAAAAGCAGCCATGATACACAGAGTAGTGGAATATAAAGGTAATTATTATCAGTTATATCAAATTAGTTACAATAATTTGTAAAAGAAATAAAGTAAATAGGTAAGTACTAGCATATCTAAAATAAATAATTGATCCCTCCCCCCATTTTCTAACATCACAAATAAATTATCAAATATCATTGAAATTCGTAAACATTATATCAGGTGAAATGAAAGGAAGTTAGAAATAAAGTACTGAAATGGAGACCATGCAACGGCAAGCGCAGCGTAGGGAGTCCGCCTATAAGGTGGACAGACAATCTGACTAATCCGTTGGATGCAAATCGGATACAACCGGGTCTGTCGGAAATCACTTGAACCGGTTTAAGTCCAGCAGTGGACGGTCTACGGCTGATATGAGGATTCTGTGTACTTATTTTTTGTTTCTCTGTATTTTCTTAGTCAACCATGTTTAAAAAAAAGAAAAAAAGGTAGGTATTCGTAAAGGAAAGATAAAATATTTGACCCAGATCTTAAAACGATTTGGTTTGCAAAATAACTGGTTCCAATCGATTCTTAGCAAAAAATGATTGGGCCGTGACATTGGTTACTTTTTGATAAAACGAGTCGAGATAAAATAGTGATTTTTATAGTTTTATTAAAATAATTTTATAATACTTTAGACTATTCGACGGCCTCGATGGGGGGATTGTAGTGATTTTGTGCGCCAATGTTTGTGGGTTCAATCCCATCCAGGACAAATATTTATATGATGACATTTGTGTTTGTTCTATGTCTGGGTGTTAAATACATGTATTGTGTGTTATATTAAATTTATTATTAAGTAATTTCTCTGTTGTCTGATGTCCGTAACACAATTGCCTCAAGCGACTTACCGCGGATCAGGTATGAGATGTTGTGTGAACATATCTTATTATAATAACAATAAAACTCTACCTCAAACATTAAGCGACATCGTACCGATATCGTATCGTATCATGAACTAAAGAATATTTTGCATGCAGATTGGCCAGACACTAATGTTATATTCTTATATGTTAATTCAACGTAACGGGCAATCGACATTTCGCATCATGAACCATAACACGGTCTTGGCAGTATCATTTGCAATTTGACTCAGGTCACTCGGGTCACAGGGTAAATAATGCACAAATTACTCCAATACAATCATAAATGTCAAGTCTGTATAGTCATGAATACTTAAATAAGCATACACGACTATATACCAACCTAAACAAATGTTTCAAAACATATATAAATTGTGATAAATTTGCTGAAGTTTACTAATAATCGGAAAAATTGCTGTCGATGGGCCCGATAGCGCACTACCGAAGTAGGGTTCGTATAATCTACGCCAAAAGGACGTGGGTTTTACCCACGTTTTGTGTTTGTTTTGTGCCTGGTGTTAAAAAAGTATTTAAGTATTAAATTTTTTTTTTCTTTTATCTGAACTGTAAAACAACAAGTGCTATATACGACTTCTTTTATCTATATAACTTTCTATAACGGTCAATTTATAAGATGTTGTATGAATTTTATTTTTAAGATCACCATTGGTTGGTCCTTAATAGTGGCACTATCTGTATTAAAATGTACCAAAACTTGAAAAAATTCTTACGTAATATAAATGAACTAGCAGCGCCCCTCGGTTTTACTTTTATCGGGTGAATACCCGTTTTATCCTTTTAGGAGGTAAAATTTCAAAAACCTTTTCTTACTGCTGCTCTATGCAATAAAAGGAACCCTTGTTAAAAACCCTATAGTTTAGGCCTTGATATGTCAGCAAGCTTCTTGTTTTATACATATGGAAGATTAATTACTTTATTCATATTAAATTTACAATCGAAACTCAATTCACAAGTTGCTAAAATTTAATATCAAACGTTTGATTGAATTACCAAATTCCCATACAATTTAATATACAAAAACTGGTTGTAATGTGCATATTATTATAAATTTACCTATGCATTTTATTATAAAGTCTGCTTCTTAAAAGAAACATCATGCTTAAAACCTTTATAGATATGAAGGAAGCAATGCAGAGATACCGGCACAGTCAAGTAAATTCACTTCCATCATTCAATTATACAAAGACGACGGAACTTGTTCGAGTCGGTGAAAGCTTAATGTGATTCGCAGCAATAGAATTTCATATCGGACATGTGCTCTGTCTAGACAGGAGAATCTAAAACACTTATTATGCATGCCGCGTCGGTATCTGTGAAATTGTTGGCCCGTACTAATATAAATGCGAAAGTTAAATCATCTTCTAATATACTAGCAACGCAACGCGGTTTCCCCGCAAAGGGTGATTTTCGAAAAACTTCTAAAACAGCAAAGTGTTACTTTGCACTCTTTTACGAGTTATTTTTCCAAAATTCCTTCTTAGTGTTATTATACATTATAAAAGGAACCCCTAACCAAAATTTAAGTTTCCAACTCCTATAGTTTATATCCTGCGATGATATATCAGTCAATCAGCTTCTAATGAATATATCTACAAAACTAAACATAACTTCAAAACCTTCTGGTGGACGTTCCGATTACTAAGCACTAAGTCGCTTGAAGCACTTGTGTTGCGGATATCAGACAATAGAGGAATCACAAATATAATACTTAAATACATATATTTAACACCCAGTCACAAAATACAAATATTCATCATATAAATATTTGCTCTGGGTGGGCATCGAACCCGGATCGAATCGGACCATTGGCGCACGGATAGGATCACCATGGATAGGATCACCACCATCTGAGCCCTTGGGTCCGTCGAAGTGATATGTTTCCAAGCGGATTTATTGTAAGTTTATGAGTAAGTAGTTTGTAACAATAAGAAACTATTTTCTTAAGAAAATTACATTCCACTTATAATGAATACAGAGCGATAGTGTAATAACATTTATAACGCACTGGCGCTAAGTCGCTAGAAATGATTCCCGCTTACATTTAAAACTATGGAAGCGTTCACAAAGCTTCAGATCGTATGGCAAAGTAATAAATAGCAGTGCTTCCCTTTAATACTATATGGTATAAAACAAAGTCGCATTCCGCTGTATGTCCCTCTGTATGCTTCGATTAAAAAAAAGCAACGGATTAGTGATTCTAGTATGCGATCGGGAATAAACACAATTTTTTGCTATTACATTGCAAACACCGACTGAACCCGACGAGATAGTTCGAATAATATACTATTGTATTGTACACCTTAAATAAGTCTACAAAAAAATTCCGAGGTGGTATGTCTCTCTCTCTCAGGGATACCCCACAATAACCATTATTTATCCTCATTGCACCCAAGCGAAGCTGGGGCGGGTCGCTAGGTTTTTTTAAACCAGTCGATATACAAACGGCCTACATCATATCACTAGAACGTTGCCAACATTATGACTTAAAATATTAACTCAGTATTTTAAATTACTCAGTAATTTAAGTCTCGTCAAATTACTCAGTAAATGAATTGCCTTATTAAATTACTCAGTAGTTCAATTGCCTCTCACACCCTTCAAACCGGAACATAGTAATACAAACACCGCTGTTTGGTGTAAAATTTGAATGAGATACGAATGCAGACGATCTATGTATCAAGTCTGATTATAGTAAGTATTCGTTTCATAGTGTTCAGTAACCAGAATATATTACTTGTACTGATCGTATGCCGCCAAAGCCGAGTGCATAACCTCCTCCAAAATAGAAATGGTAGACAGCCGAAATGTGATGCATCCGTCATAAAGGTTGGATGATTCACTGGTACCAAAATTAATACGGCCTCGACGGTGCAGTGAGTTCGCGAGAAAACCGAGGGTTTGATTCCCGGCCAAGATTTGTTAAGAATTACCTTTCTAAACGTTTGGCTTACTTTGTGTGTTAAAATATTATTAATATTCTGTAAAAATCTATGCATATTAGGTAATTTAAAAAACATATATATTTTTACTTTTGTCTGTATGTCTGTTTGTTGAGGAACTCTGAAACAGATGGACGACGAACGAAGAACGATTTTAACTGGATTTTCATTATCAGACAGCCATTGTTAGAGATCGGGAATTACGCGAAAGCTACTGGGCGCTGCTAGTCTTTATATATATATATATATATATATATATTTTGGTTAGCGCCCTGGATAGTTTACATTCACAAATCAGCACGGCAGATAGCGCTGAAGCATCTACTTAGATCATTTATCTATACTGAAACGCTCGACGATGATGTTTCTATCTGAATCTGATGGATCAATTTAAACGAATTTTTGTAAATGCATAGGCTCCTTGCCGGAATAATTTAGATTCATAAATAGCCAGGCAGATAGCACTGCAGTCGGTATCTAGGTTATTTATCAGGACAACGTCTGTCGGGTCCACTAGCCTATTATAAAAGTAATTTGCACTAAACATAGGAGTTTACTAACTAATATAATGATAATGTTTTTAAAAATTAAAATGATCTCGTACAAAAGACTACATGGGAAAACACAGGGAGTTTACTGTAGAATAGAACTTTACAGTTAAACCTTATGGCGTTTTACAAAACTGTCAGTAGTTAGTTAAAAAAAATCTTATTTCTTATCTTCATACATGACAGATATAGGTTCATGTTGCTTAATTAAATCTAAAATATATTATATAATATAATTATATATTTTTAACCTTATTTTGAGCACAATGAACTTTAATAAAAACTACTTTATTTAGCCGAAACGGTCGAATGAAAAAATAATGTAATAAGTGTGTAGTGATCGCGTATACATTTGAAAATATTAAAAAAAAACTTCGCTTGAAAAACCATCGTTTTTGAAATGTATACGTAGGGTCCGTCTATAAACCCTGCATAAATTAAAATTTATCTCGCACAAAGAAGCAAATTTTCACAGTCCGTAATGGGACCGCAAATTATTCGTATGGGAAAAAGCCAAAGTGCGAGAATTTATTATAGAAGATCTAAAGTAGCTTTAAAAGTAGATAAGGGCAAAGTACAAAAGCAATACGATCCAGTGTAACCTGCATTAGCCGAACATGCACGTGGGAAACTGGGAGCAGGCGGCACAGTTTAAGTTGGCTACTTTAAAGTAAAAGTGCCTTTTCACTGTAAAAGTATAAACTAATATTTAATAATATTTATAATATATTCTTCTTTACAAAATAATATTTTCTTCTTTGTACACATAAATTTATAATGAACATTATATTTCAATTCTCCTCATTAAATTTTCTCCATTAAATTTCCTCATTATACCGAAACCGGCGCGGGCCGCTAGTATACATATAATTTAAAAAGAAAATATAACAACACACGACCGATGAATGAGCCCAATCAGTCATATAAACTGGTACAAGAAATATACTAGTAAACAATTTCACCAACATTGTAAAATATAATAAGAAATTTCTGTGCGGCGACCGTCTTCGATCGATCAATGTTGCCGAACATTTGTGACAGCCTAGTTCTTCTACTATTCGAAATTAACTAACTATGAAACGACAATCATTTGTCTATATCAATTAGACAGGTACCAAGTTCATGAGCTACAGGGCAAACAAGCGTACGGTTCGGTAGGGCATCATAGACTGCAGACGCTTGTAAGGATATCACTAACGCGTCACCAACCATTTGACCAGATGATGATGTTGTATGGACCTGGTAATTTCTACCTTTCTCCCAACACAGCCACCACTATTGTTAGACGGTTTAAATAGTGCTTGTGATAGAATTGTATTGCTCTTACACCTACTATTAAGACAACTGTTTGTTAGCGCCGACGCTGGTGGCCGACCCAATAATACCATCAGCTTTTCTTGCAGGTTTTTTACTGGTGGCTCGTGCAATGAAACTGCTATAAACTTAGTTATAAGATCCGTTTGGTGCCGGCATACTAGTATTAAAGTAGGGCAATATATGTATAATACAAATATGTCCAGCAGAGGACTTCTTGTGACTGATATGATGATGTAGGTTCTTTTTGACAATTTAAAAGTGCCTATGATAGGCCTATTTAAATAAAAATATATTTGACTTTGAATGAAAGTGCACATGCATGCAGACGACCATCATCAGAGATCTATCATTACACTAGCGGCACTCCACGGTTTCATTTACGTAGCTTTCCTTCCCGTGATATGCAGGCATATATATTATGGCAGCCTATCTTATTTAGCAAAGAAGTAGCTCTCTAATGGTAAAAGAATTTTCAAAATTGGTCGCTCGCACTCTCCCAACCGCACCAGCACTCTATCGGCCGTTCTAAATGGATAGAGCAAGTTTTTGAATTCGCACATTATATACAATATTATTATTTACACAAAAAAAAAAAGAACGCACCAATGCGCCCGCGCCGCGGATGCGTCGAAACGCGTAGATAATTGCGCGCGCCGGCTATCGCTCGAGATGCCGCGAAGGCGTGCCGCATCGTCCGTATAGAATCGCCTCTAAAACAGAACATCAGCGCTAGATGCTAATGATAAACCCCTCGACGCTAAAGAGAAAGCCCCAGGAATTCGAGATGAATCTTAATCATAATAATAGGCTTGAAATACTCCGAGCATAGCCATCAATAATTCATCAAAAACCTATTTAGAATATGGCATTTTATTATATTACTTAAAAGACAAATAAGCATATCATGTAATGTACCGTAGTATATACACGCTCGTCTCGCCAGCCTTGGGACTTGTAGATATTAAGTCACATTACGCAGTAATTTCACTGCCTCTCTCATCTTTTAAGCCGGAACACAGCAATGAACTCGGTGTAAGTACCCATGCTTTTTGGGCCCGATGGCGCAGATTGTAATAATCCTGCCTTGTGCGCCAAAGGTCGTGGATTCGATCCCCGCCCAGAACAAATATTTGTACCTAATGATTTTTATGTTTATACTGTATCTGGGTCTTAAACATATGTATTTAAGTACATAGTATGTTTGTGAGTCTGTAAATGCAAGTGCTTTAAGCGACTTATCACGGAATCAGGTGAATGCATGACATGTTGCAGAAATTTATCTATTTTTAAAAATTTAAAAGTAATTATGAGATAATATTAGAAATTATAAGATTCTAATATTTGTGCCATATATAAAATTCATAATATGAGATAATCGTGTTGCTAATGATAAAATCATAAAACCCGCGGTAACCTTAGAGAAAGCCGCGCAGTTGTAAAACCATCGATGTCGAGATAAACGGAGCGTGTCAGATAAATCTAGGGGTTAAAGGACTGAAACACATTGGCAAATAGTTTATAGGTTTTAGATCAATAAGCGTTAATCTAACTACTTTGAGTCTTCCGTCAATTGTGTTCAGTAATCTTTGTATATAAAAATAACGAGTCAGTGTTTGTCCGGGGATCCAAAGCACTGAACCGATTTTAATAATTTTTTGCTTACTGCATATAGTTTGCATGCAACTTAGAGATTTTATAATCGCATAATTTTTCCTTAATAAACATATGTATATAGTTACGAAAGGACATTTGTCGGATCAACTATTTAAATATTATAAAGAAGAAACGATGTATTTTTCGATGTTTAGCACGAATAAACTCAAAAACTACTAGACGGATTTCAATCATTTTAAATTTATTAAATAATTCCTATTTTTTCTGAGTAACATAGGCTATATTATTTACATTAATTTATAAGAATAGGGATCCCTACTAAAATTTCAATAATGTTATCCAATTCACCGAGTAGTTGTTCTTTTTTTTTCATTTTGTTAGGTTAGTATAATCATCTACCCTCAAACCCAAGATATTTATGTAAGATTTTCTATTCTACGTTGGATCGTGTACACAAGATTTTCAAGACTATGATCAGTTTTAACCAACCAATGTATGTTTTACCCAAATATTTAAAACAATTGTCCACCCGTCCACAAAAACATGAAACTTTAAAACCAATATACCCCGACGGAAAAGCTTGTTTTTTTGCTACATAATCATTGGTATAAAATCTGCCATCTAATAGACTTTATACCGACAAAAGTCAACATGCAAGTAAACAGTTATAATAACATCGAAATTATAAACGATTAATAACAAGCAGATAGCTCGTTATATTATTATGATCTATGATAGACTTTTGCACAAGTATTATATTACTATGCCTATATATATACATACCCACTATCTGTAAATTCTAATATAACACATATATGCCTACATCAATCTACGATTATATATGTATGTCATAAATGATATGCATCGCCTATCTCAAACTTGGTGCCAGTGAAAATAGTTTAAACAAAAATGAATAACAACACAATCAATCAAGTTAAAAGACGCTGCCAATCAAACGGATACGTAACTAGCATTACTCACTACTCAATCTGAGTGGAATTTACTATATATTTAAGGGTCTTTCCCTGATCAGAAGCCTACATCATATTGTAAAATCCCGGTTAAGACGTGAGAGCTTCACAAACTCTTCATCACCTCATCATCATCATACCAGCCATTGGAACTCCGCTCTCTCCAAGAAAATAGGTTTATTGCCCATAATTGCCGCGCTTGGTAAGTGTGATAGCAATGTAGAGCGCAGCTATTGTGACTGGGTTGCTGCTGCCCATCCACGCCCTGTGCATTTGGGCTGCACTGTTGGGATATATATACCGCCATCTGTCGGTTCTGGTACCTTAATCGCCTCTTACGATACCTGGTGGGAGGTACTATTTAGAATTTAGAATTTATTCACGGCACTCTAACAATGGCAATTATGGGAAAAAAGTTGAGACTTGTGTCTGACAGTGGACTTTCTATGGCGTATGATGGTTATTGTGCACGGAAACGGGAGCTACAAGAAATAAACCACGGGGCGCTGCTGGTTTTTATAAAAGGCAACCACAAATACATTTAATTACATTCTAGTTAGTGCTTTGCAAATTGCCTTACAAGTACTGTGGCCAGTCATTGTAACGTATATAAATAGTTTAGTACAACAAACACCTATCCCTTTCTGTAGCACAGTTATGCCGTACAAAGGAGCGTGACAAACCAATCTAGATAAAGGTCCGTATCAGATGAGATCGAGATCAGAATGCGGTTAAGATATAAGTATTAACAAACGTCTCATTATTTATTGCGATGTGCTCTCTTGGAAGAAATACGTGGCGTTTCTTGAATAAACGCCAGGAATGCAAATTAGCGTACACAACAGAATCCATGCTAATAATATTTTCTAACATTCATGCGTTTAATACTCATAATCAAACTACTTCTTTTATGGTCTTTAAAAAGCGGTTTATTGAACTTTTCACATTTTTTGTTTCGGTTATCTTGCAGCCATCTTGAAAACGGTTGCCGCAAGGTAACTAAAAAGTCCAACAAAAAATGTTAAAAATTAAATAAACCGAGTTTTAAAACCGCTAAATGCGATACTAATATAAGAAAAAGGTTTGTCTGTCTAGTTGTTGCATTTAAAGTATTGACAGAAAAACCGATTTTATTAAATTTGGCATATTAAATTCTGGACAAGTACATGCGAGACGCAATCCAAGATGAAGTGTATGCGGACAGAGTAGCTGGCGGAAAATAGATGAATAATAAAAGATAAATGTAACTATGTGGTCTAATCTGCTAACGAATATGTAAGCAGTTACATATTGGTTAGCAGATTTTTTGCCACAAAAGTTTTTAAGACTGGCTCATACAAATATCTTTTGACAGAACGACGTCTGTCTGTTCAATTGGTCCATATAAATAAATTAGAGTTATAACGTTTATACACTTATAGAATGCCTATAACAATTTATTTGCTTTTTTTCCCACGTATTCGTCGCAGTATGTGAGAAGTTTTTATCGCCATCGTCAGATTTTTGGCGAAATCAAGTTAGTATACTAATAATTGTGAATAACCCCTTGACATATTAAAGTTAAAAATAAGTTTATGGGCTGACATCTGTCAACGATTATAGATAAACATGGCGGAAAATAATCGAGTTTGTTTACGAGCGAACAACGATAAATTTGCGCCTTGCGGCTTCTAATGCGCGAGGGCCTAATTTGCCTTTTGTTTATAAGATTAGACTGATGATGTCATATTTATGACCTGGAAACAGGCACCTAACCTAGTCGGATAAATCATCTACATTTTGATCCACAATTTTTTTTTATTTAATTATTACAGCGCGTTCCATATGTTACAATATGCAATAATCGATTTTTTTAAATAAGTTATGCCAATCTTTTCGTAATACTCGTAGCAATGTATTTTTATTTTATTATTATTTTTAAAATGATATTTACTAGAAAAAAACAACATGTCTAAGGTGTCAGGCAAGACACGATCGTTATTATAATAATAATAATATACTTTATTTTCTTACCACAACTTAATACATGCATGTAGCACCTTTATATTACATTAACAGCTGTTGTAGAAGACTTGAGTGTAAGTAGGCGGAAACCTGCTTGTATTTTAGTCATCCCATTTGGTTTAATAATATATAACAACAAATATTAAACCATAAAAACTAGGGAAATATCTAAAGCATGGTAATCTAATTACAGGTAAATTAAGGAGTGCTATTTATAATAATAACATTCCTTAATTATATTATTTTTATTAAACAAATGTAGTTACATTTTCTTCAAGTAAATTTTATATTAAAAATAAGTTAACATCTTAAGGCGACATTTTATCAAAAGGAAGTTCATTCAAGTTAACATATTGTTTATCAGCATTCAAATATGATTTGGCTTGAAATAAAAAAGTCTAATTGTAAGATATAAAATCTTGATTGTGAAATAGTATAATCCTGATAGTAAATTATAACGCACAGATACTATTTTTGATTTTATAATAGAATTACCCCTACTTCACCCACAAAACGTTGGCCAGAACCACTACGTATAAAACATAAAAAGCGATATATATAATATCTACCTACATGGAATCATTAAAAACGTTATTTCTATTTTCCGCAATCAAATTGTACTTACATTTATATCACGTAGGTTTTACACTCTGGTTTTCATGCAAGCTTCGTTTTCTGAAACAATACAACAAAACACAATATTATTACAAAGCAAACATACAAAATATAAAGCTTATTTTAAAGTTTAAATATATAACTTTTGAAATAAGCTTTATATTTTATTCCATAATACAGGCAACATAAACAAACAACGGATAAGTTCTTGACGGGTGCATACCTGCTGCATCCCGACTGTCTAAAAACCCGTATTTCACAAAGGACCTATTATCGTTTTTGTTCGTCCCGAATACAATAGTGAGTCTATTACCAAACATTTTACCGTGGATTCATGTGACGACTTGCCTTTAATATAGTGTCAAGAAAATACCACAATCGGTTTTGAAGAAATACACAATAATTATTTACCAAGTCTCTAATTTTTCAACTTGGTTATAATTAAAAGAATATATACTCCGGCAATATTAATATGATACATTTTCAGCCAAGCCGAGACCTTGGATTTACTTTAAAAACGGTGCCATATCTCAGCTGGGATCAAAGCCCTCTTAAATAGTGTGTCGCTTTGATAAAAACTGATTACGTTCGATTATTTATGCACGTCCATCGTCTCGTAGTCATGGCGGTGAACGGCCCGCGGCCCGCGGCCCACGGCACACTGAACAGGCGCGTGCGCAGTCTCATGCCAACCAAACGTAACTGGACCGTAAAAATATGATTTATATGTCGACAATATTTTACTGCCCGCACAGTTTGAAACATAATATATTACGAGCTTACCATCCAAATATTACGATAAACCACATTACATTTCCTGATACTTAAAAAACATAATTTATCTAAGTTGTGTAGCTTGTTTGAAATACTAGCATGAAGGCCTAAGTAATAAATAAATGTCTTGCATTTTAAACTTTCCTGTAAAATTTATAGAGCGCGTGCTTAATTAAAAACGTACAAGAAATTGGACCCAATCTCGAATACCAACTCTGCAAGTTTGTACAAGCAAACAGTCAATGAGATCTTAATGAACATCCTGCAGCTAGCGGATCTTCATTCACATAAATTCTCAGCAATAACTTTTGCGCGCACCAACTGTTTCCATATTTCATTATTGCAATAAAGAAGATGGGCCGATATCTTCATTACTGGACGCACAAAATCGATGCTGGGATAATTACAGAGCTCTCGCCAGTCTCGCAACCGTCCGAGGATGAAATTAATTCCAGACGGAGGTTAGAGAAATAGTGCATCCTTTATGCAGCCAACGTTATTGATGATGCTAATGGTGCAGGCTGAGCGGGGTTATTGAATCTAACGCAAACAGATAACCAAGAAACTTGACGAGCAAATGAAAATGACGTAGGTACTGAAAAACGTCAACCTTTATCGTCACAAAAAACTGCCATAGTTTACGATCGGGTGAACTGAAGTGGATAGAAATGAAATACTTATCGGACACGATGATAAATTAGTTAACAAATCCCAAATATAGAGGATGAGAATATAAAAAATTTCGTCACCGACTAATTTCGAGACACGTTATCTCAGTTCTGAGAAGCGGACAAAAACAACTGACGAAAAGACCGTAACGAAGCCAACGTATTTTTTTAATGAGACTTATTTGTGCGCCTAGGCAACGATGAAATTGCAGTTTCCTTATAATATAATAGTTTGTATTCCTTAGTATTTAAGGTTCAAATTGTGTATTTTAATTAAGCGTGTTCTATACACTCGACACATTTAGAAATGTTGTCAAAAGCCTTATATTGTTGCCTTGTCTTGACTTTCAATAGTGTGCGAGAAAAAGTACCAATTCTAAATAATATGCAATCATTAACTCTTGTGCTGGTATAAATTAAGATAGTTGTCATTTCCATATAAGCCAATGCATCCAATCGAGTTCGTAGAATCAAGATGCTGTCTGTCTAGTGTAATCATCAACGATCGATGGACCCAGAGTGTTCAAAACAAATCATAGCAATTTCGTGGTACATTACAGCAATATTTTTGTAAAATTACACGTTGTGTGCGTAGCGTGCGTTTATGTAAAATACGAGGTCGATTTAGAATGTGGTGAATTTAATGATTTTTTAACAGTAATTTAAAAGTTGGATCCAACGTATGATTAGGTGGTTGCGTTGTGCGGGATAACGCAATTACGTTTGTGAAATATTGTGAGCTATTAGTATATGCTAATTGGAGTTGGGAATAAATTATTGGAAAGCAGTGTCGAGTTATGTAAGTGTAAGTTTGTAACGTTATGGGTAGATATTCAATAGATCATTAGCAATAAATGAGACAATATTGTCGGTCCATCGCGCGGTCAGAGTCAGTCGCCGCGCTATCGGCCTGGCCGGGTCATTAATCATGCCTCGGTGGCGTCCGCGCAGACATAAAACACTGAGATTACACCGTCCGTAAACGTTACATCACACTACACACTTCTCATATTCAAAATCATTTAAAACGTTTACACAATTCACTTGCGCGGCTTTGTCAATGCATGATCACTCTGTTACGTCAGTTAGTTCGGTCGAGCAGTATGGTCCTATGAGTTCCAAATACTTATTTAAATTAAATTTACATACATACATCACGCCTGTCTCATCGGAGTAGGCAGTGACTATGGATCTCCACTTACTACGATTTTGGCATACCTCTCTAGCTACTTTTACTCGCATTAGTCCTTTCATACACGCACGTTTATTTGAGGTACTAATGACCTAGCCCTTCTTTAATACGTCTATCGGGGTTAATATATTAGCCTTGGTCATCCTAAACTAACATTGGTAATGAGTAAGATTTTTTTAAAGATATTGAAATTATCAGGTATATTAAAGTGATACAAACTGTAACACAGAATTTGCCACAAACTAGATTTGTTTTATTTTTTAAAAATAATACCGTAAATATTGATACTAAACTTTAAGAGATATTATTCAAAATTACAAATATTTGTGGTTATAATTATCAGAAGGACAGTAGTATTTCAGTTTCTAGTAAGTATATTTATTATTAGTAAGCGGATGATTCGTAAAGTGAGATAATCTTCGACAGTCATTGGACTTGTCTTACTCGAGTTTTTGGGCAATAATTCTTACATCCTAAAAGTTTTTAATTAACAAATACCATCTCAACACAACCGAATTGGTAATTATTATGAATAATTACGACATTAACCACTACTTTTAATAGAATGAATTGCTACATAAGTCAAAATTGCTAGGTGCGTTGGACATTACGTTTGAGTTATGTTTTTGTATGGATACTTCTAATTGAACTGGAAATCCTACTTCTGTATGGATTCATAAAGTAAACATTCATATTATAAATGTGAAGGTCTATCAATCTGTAGTACACTTTCACGACCTATTAAAATCATGGACTATATGGAGACAACCTTTGATCGCGTAAGTGTTACCTTGGGACACGGTAAAACCCACGCTAATAAAGTTCCTGGCAGAAAGGTATATATATATATTTATACATATTTTAATATAAGTAATATTTAAATTATTTAACTAGCAATATATCGCGAAAAGTTAGTTTGCTGCTGGCTGAATTATTTTTGCCACGTACGTTATCCATACAGCAATATATTGACACACAACGTATATTCTCGTCAAGAATCGTCTTAAATATCGAGCCGATATGCAAGGCAGGGTGATGAACTAATATCGGGAACGACGAACAATTGTCTACTTTCGTATCTCACAAGACACGCCACCATTAAAAGCATTCCACCGCCGAGGGACGTCGCAACTGGAGATAAAAAATATTAACGAACTCATTCAATTGGGAAATCATGCCGTTTACTCATGATGTCATTTTCAAGCTTAATTTGATAGCTGTTTTATTATCAAAACAACGCGCTGGACAAGACCAATTGATTTTGTTTATTTAGACACGCAATAGCGTGCCAAAACCGATGTCTGATCCATTTCTTAACATTTAATAGAACATTTTGAATGATATAACTTAAGTAACATTATTCTTTTTATGTAACTAAATTGGCAAGTAAGTCATCCCAAATATCTCACTTGTGCAAAGCCAACCTGGTGACCTGAACATATTATGTCACATTACCTAGTAATTTCACTGCCTCACTAATATCTCAAACTCGACCGCAAGTAGAGGAAGTATGGGGGTAGAAAAGGTCAGTGTGAGGTACTCTTCCCCTAGAGATGTCTTCCTCTAGATTTATAAACAGCAAAGGCCTTTAATACTAAGAGAAATGCGGAACACATTCTGAAAGCTGTAGATTCGTTCGTCGTCTTACAAAAGAAAGTGCGATAATATCTTAGAACCGCCACTCACGATCCGAAGTCAAGCATTGGGCGCTCACCACATTCCGCGAATATACTCGTATTGCTTTCTATATAACTAACATTAAAAATACTAACAGGAAAATGGATATTCTTTTTTAGGTCATTCGTTTCAGTTATCGCAAAGGTAACTGCGCTTCAAATATTTATAATTGTTTTTATATCTTTCTTATATACAAAAATTTCCGTGTGTTTGTCTGCGATGAACTGAATTGATTCTGAGATTTTGCTGTTCGTTTTTTTTTAAACAACATCTCATGAGTTGATCTGACTCCGAAGTAAGTAACACTTGTGTTACGGATATCAGACAATAAAAGTATTAGAAATATAATATTAAAATATGTATAAATAAATAACACCTAAACACGGAAGAAATACAAATATTTATCACACAAATGTAATTTAAAAAACTGATAGATTGTATCTCAATTTATAGCCGCAATAGATTTTTTATTGCAAGTCAATTGTTTATTAGATGAAAATAATGTACGTGGTTAAGCAAAGTTTACCGGGTCAGCTACATCACATTTCAAGAAGCACATATAATTAGAATTTATCATCTAAGTATTCAAGGAAGAAGCTACAAGTTGTGTAAGCGACCGCCTAAAGTCGCAACATAGGAACGTTATCAGGTGCATAGTTATTATACAAAACCTGCAATATACAGACGAAGATACACATAGCTTAAAAGACAGCGTAGTACTCAGTACCTCAGCTGGCTAGGACGATCTACCGATCCCTGCTGATTGGGTGATGTGTCAATAGATCAGCCACCGGCCGCGATTGATCCACGTTGTATTGAAACGTCACGCGCGATAGCATCAGACGATCGTTAGGGGTTTCTTGGCCTATTACCGACGTCAGCCTGTACGTGGGGAGTCATGGCCACATTAGTTATTCAATTATGCGAACTCCCAACCATCTGATAGCTACTTCAACGGGGTTTCCAAAGAATCCCCTTAACTCATGTTCGTGAAGACAACAAAGACAAACCATACAATAGTATTTAAATATGAATATGACTATAATAGTTGTGTTTAGAAACATCACGAATAGTAGAAGCTGTTGTTATTCAAAGCGGAAGATCAAGGATACGATTTAGACAGTAGTGGAGAACAAATGAAATATGAAAAAAGTTTTAGTACCAAAGCGGCAAGTATAAGCAAGGATATTACCCACGACAAGCCGCAACGTTTCTCCGATCTGTGGAATAAAGGCTCGTTACGTGCTCGCACCTAAGAGTGATGGATGGCCGTAGCAGATCAGCCGGCACGACGCGCACTTGTCTTAAAGATTTGATGGCAAAGCATTTCTCTATTCTATTTACAGGCGGGGAAGAGCTAAATCCGATTGCAGCTGAACTACGTACGGAGTAATTCTGACGTCTGAAATATCCATAGTGTGATTGACAAGTCCGTGTCGATGGTATCGGCCGTCATAAATAACACCGCCACCGCTTGTTAGTACATATTCATTGCTCTATCGCGCTCGTGGCTTATGATGCGAGTCTGTTTAGACTTTGTGTTTAACTAGCAGGGTAACTTAGAACCGTTTTAGTAAATATCGAGCCTTAAAAATTCAACCCCCGAACCCGCACCTTCCTCTTCTTGGGGGATTGCAATACCAATTTTGCAGCCGAGAAATTAGTAGAAACATCTAATTTTATCTAAAGATAGATTTCCTGTATAAACAATTAAAAAGAACACTAGATAATTTTTTCCAGTATTCTTTTTCATTATTTATTACCGCAAAAAATGTTTTCGGTACAAAAAGTCACTCTCTCATTTATGAATACAAACCAATCAAATAATTACTATAGTTATTAAATTTGTGCGTAAATATATTTATTCTCGAAGAAAATACGTTAAACATTTAAATAGCAGTTGTTCACGCTAATATCTACCAGCAATCCTATACACTAATAACAAAGACAAGTTTAACACTACTTACATTCTCGATGCATTAATGTGTCAAGTATCTAGAAAACATTAAATGCTGACCACGATACAACGAAGAAAATTCAATTACGAAATACCTGCATATTGCAGTCTCCGTGTGTTTAGTCGATAAATTATAATGTTTAGGAAAGTCAACAGGTTTACGCGGACGGTATTATCCCGCACAATATATTATGTGGGCACGCTGGATGGCGACCACCGAGGGGTCGGCTGTGGAGCAACCGTTACTTCGTGTCCAATAAATTCAAGAACAAACGACAGCAATAAGGAACTGCGCACGTCCAGACATCCATCTCCTGTCAGCCCAGGAACTGCCTTACAAAGAGCCGCGGCGATACGTCATACGTAAACGCCACACTATAAATCAAATTCGGCTCTAACTGTTCAGATACATTGAACGAATAAAATTAAACAGACCGTCCCACAGATGTCATTTACATAATTCAAAGCGAGTCCGAGATAGATGGGAAACTAAAGGAGACGAATGAATTGCGGCCATTGATATAAATCTTATTGAAGAGTTGGAAATCAATGTGCGGGCATATAGTATGATGAAGCAGAACCCGCAGGCACATTCGTACGACAGTAATGAACTGAGGAATTCCTTTGGTTAGAATACAACCATTTCAAACATGGCATTTCTCGGAACGAAACTGGTGCAGATAAGAGTAAATTTAAAACGATAATTAAAGATGACATCAACGAGGCGATAAGTTGCGAAGGAGATGTAGGCAGATGTATCCCTGCCGGATGTTACTCATGCATAGACCCAACGATACCCCCGTCCAATGGACCATGAACGTGCAGTAAATATAATTGAAGACTTCCCGTCTCCAACTCGCGCGGACCTAAGTCAATTAAATTAGCAATAATAGTATTTGCAATTTGCGTTAAGCGTTAAATATGTTATGTGTTAAATATGTAATACAAACGATAAACGAGTGCAGTGAATTGAAGCTTCAGTGCGTGTTGTTTATATATTATTTTTATGTGGAAATTTTCAACACTTTATTTTTAATACTTTGGATTTATTTTTATACTGTCGTAATTATTCCTCATTATACATAAGGAAAACATTATACATAATACATAAGGACCAAATGTAAATTTTTTATTGCAAATAAAATGGTATGTATGTGCAATTAGTTAACGCGTTAGGTTTCACTAACCAGGTAAACGTGAAGCGCGGTTGGTTCCAGAAACTATCACCTCATGTGCGTGTTAAAAGATCGTTTATGAAACTTTATCCAGAAATAATAATGGAAGTGACACTTTACCTGCACAATACTTTACAATATTGAAGTAGATTAAACAAATAATGCAAAAACGCATTAGGAACTATCTGAAGTGTTGACTCAAAGAATAATCAGTACGTGAATCCGGACCGAACGTTCTAAGCGAAATGAACAAAAAATTATTCAGGACCAATTGAGCCTCAAAGCAAGCAAAAAAAACATACGCCCCGAACGGCGCGAGCTAACGGAAACAAATACTACACTTGCACCGTGATGGGTAACAATGAAATATCGACCGAGTCACGTTAGAATGATTTACATAGTGCACACGATCAATCATGATCTCAATTTGAAAACACACGGCGGCGGTGCAACGAGTCTATCGGCATCACAGGCTCGAGGCTAATGCTGAAGCAATAAAGGTGGAAATAGTATGGAATCAACGGCACATTAGGCTGGCTTTGGATCTGAGATTAACGGTCGAGATCCAAACATATTAGTCACGTCTGCGCTATTAGTTAGAGGGTTAAAGACTGGGGACATGCGAGCATTCGCTCTTGATTGAGATAGGTTTGGCAGATATGTGTAGGTAAAAGGGTGATGAGTTGTTTGTTGAAAATTAAACCAGCAATTAAGCAGAGATAATATAGAGATAATATATAATATAGATAATTATAAGATACTAGCTGTCGCGGCAAACGTTGTTATGCCATATAAATTACATTAACTTATACATTTCTAAAATTACTATTAAAAAGGGGGTTGGTGATAGAAGACTGACAATTTAGGGTTGAATGTATTTTTAATGACACATTTAAAAAACAATATTTTTTTTCCAAAAAGTATAAAAACTATATTTACCACAGGAGTATGAAAAATAGATGGGTGTCGATTCTCAGACCTACAATATATGCAAATAAAATTTTATAAGAATCGGCTAAGCCATTACGGAGGAGTATGGTTACTGACACTGTGAATAGAAGAATTTTATATATTATATTTCAATAACCAATATAGATAGATAATTCAATAACCGACTGCCATGACTACGCTGAAATGTTCTGCGCTTCTTTATATGATAAGAGATCGTTTAAAAGTATACGATTAACGTTATTTAGAACTTAATTCTATAATAACATTATACGTATTTAAATGTATCAATAACCTAGGAGAATTTTCCATTCGCAGACGTCACCGTCGCCACGATCATCAATATCGATTTAACAATGTACCCTTAACCATGTACATATCTGTTATAAATGTTACTTAATGGATTTATAAAATAATATTCAGTCAATTAGTGCTTAAACAATCAAACCAATCAACTCGCAACATACACGGGTCGAGAAAAAAGCGCATGTTTTTTTTGGTGCAGTTCTTAGAGAGATGTATACAGACGTTGTTTGTGGTTGTTTATTTATTCGTCTGTTTAAACAATATAATGAGTGTAAAAAAACTAAAGCCACCTCCATGTTAGCCCCCCACGTGGTCTGCCACTGGGTGCACATTATTGGCCATTAGCAGTCATAAAGCCAATAAGCATTGGACGCTCTGGATTCCCGGAGAGTCGCCCACGCGTGTCACTGCGACCCGATAATAAACGAGACAAATTGGTTTATTGTAACTGTTTGTCATTTTTTTGGATGATTAAAGTGTGTTATCGTTGGCAACTATCTGTGAAGTGTTAAATATTTCTTTGCTATAATATAAGTTTAGTTTGCTAAATTTGAAGCAGCTATTTGGTCCGCGTAAACTTCACACTTTCTTTAGCCTCGCATAATGAAATCTGGGATAAAAAGTAGCGTATCTTTCCCTAGGGTCCCCTCATACCAATTTCAATATGCGTCGAGCCGTTTAAATGTGAAAACATAACACATAAGGTGGATAGATAGGCTCGCATTCCTTTTAAAATATTAATATGGGCGTATTATATTTTTAAACAAACATTTAATATTTATTAGCGAGAAACATACGACTTTCATTTAAGTGGTGTTTTGAAAGTCTTGTTTTTATTTTTGATGTCTGAACTTCGAATGACTTTGAATTGTAAACAGGTTGTACCGGTAATATTCCACAATGCATACGGATTTTGAAATAAATTGTAATTTAAAATTTAGATTCAGAGTATTGATTTTTGTAAATTGCGCCATAAGTAATAATATCAAAACTTTCTTAAGATATTCTAACATCGTTCTTAATATTTGTATCACATGCGAGATTACACAACACACTTCATTCTTTATTTATAATCAACAATGCGGTATGCTGTTGCCGTGTGGTATTGTCATAGTTTCCACGAGATATATCTTTTAGGACACTGTATGTAATAATTGTACAGCATTTGTGTATTCATGAGGAGTTTAAAATCCGTTACAACAAGTGGCCAACTTTCGTTTACACAAAAAGGCGGTAATTTGCGCGTGCGTACGATAATTTCAACTCCCTTAACTCCGCCCACGGTGAAGCAACAAGTCGGTATTCGACGATTTATTTTATTTTTTCAATAATTACTTTATTACTACTATCTATAAGAACATTATTTAACTAAAGTAAATACGCAGATCTCTTCTGTACTTAATTATCTTTGCTAAATGAACACATAGGTATCTACTTATCAGAAATGGGAGTAGTTTAATTCTTAGTACTTGAGTACCTAATATGTTTAGTGTACATTTTTTAAATCCGAAAGAAGGAATTCATAATACTCACATATCAACACGAATTCTTCTTTGATAATTACTACAACAGAACAGTGTCTATAACACCAAAAGTTATTTCACACAGCACACGATTGTAAAACACGATACCATACGACTGATATACGATAGCGTAGACCGCCTCCGCCGGCGTCTCAACGTGGAATGGTATCTCGATGATGGCGAAGCGAAAGACAGGGGAGGGGAACGGAGTGCGGGAAGTGAGGCGCGATGGGCGTGGCTTCGCAGGTGTATCAAGTCGAACGGTGATATATGCGCATGTTAACACTTAAATACGAACACGCCTCGCTGTCACGTACGGTCGGGCATTAACATCGGTTACATCGGTTTCCGAAAACGAAATCTCGCAATGTTAATTGTTTATAAGACGGCGAAAGTCCATTAGATGTTTCCGATAGATTCATTAATAATAGCAGGCAGCGAGACGGTTTGTTTTCATTTTTTGTCGGACTGTTAACTGTCAGGGAACAGGTTGACGGGACCTGATAAAGTTTTTGCCGATCACTATAGCGAGTTGAAATGACAGACTAATTATGTACCTGTTATCCCATTCTCAAACTAATGCTTACAAGCGACAATGGCGTCTGTACTGTATGTACTTACTACATATTTAGTATTTATTAGATAAATAATATTATTTAAGCGTAACTTGTAGTTTATTATTTGTTTACAGGTTTTATGTAGAAGATATTTGGTAAACGAGTATATAATCTATATAAATAATAATATATCGTCGGAATGTATGTTTTTGTGATGTTTATAATTGTCAAGAGAAGGTCGGTACGGGATCGGAAATTAAAAAAAAATGTATTATCTAATGTTTGTATACAGGTAGAATATAGGGCCAAAAACGCAACAACTATTTAAACTCTCCCGCTAAAATTATCAAACGGGGTGATTTTACTATGTTCCTAGTCACCTAGTTGGAGTGAGTCACAAATTTATAAAAAAAACAATCGGACTCGACAGACATTGGACTATAAATATTGAATTCGTATTAGTTAAGTTAAAAAATAAGTATAATTCCGATCGGTGAATTTGTCTTAGACGATATTTGCTGAAAACATTCCGTCATCAACATCGACCGCCAAAATATAACCACTGACAATTATGTTAAACGCAATAAGGTTACACTAAAAATAAAATGTAGAAAGCGTTAAGGTTATCTTAGAAAGCTTAATTTAATAGTTAAGTGTTCATACATTATTTGTATTGTTATTTTTTTGTCTATAAGTACCCCCCGGACTGTAACAAACCGGATAAAAAAATAATCATCCAAACCGTTCAAGCGTGATGTCGCAACCAAGGCACAAAGGAATTAATTTGTATATACTACCGATGGTCAAAAATTCAATTGGCGTAATGTATTATATTTATTTTTATTTTTTTTTTATTCCTATAAACCTGCACGCTGACTCTCACGGCAATTGAATTTGTGACCGTCGATATTTTACAACCCAAATAATAAATCCATTCTAGAATTAATGGAAAATATGAGTCTGGACCCATAACCTTATAAAACACACTTGGAGGTTGTTTAGACTAAACATTTTTATTATTTCACTTATTATATACACAATAGATAAATATCATAAAGAAAAGCAATTAGTTATTAACAGATGGCGCTATTATTATATTAAAGAATATTATGATATAATAATTTTAACAGATATTACATATACTATCCGACCATCATTTGTGTCTACTGTACTACTTAGATAAAGTGATAAATGACACAATTAATAATAATGCCAAAACATTAATTCACAAAATAATATGTAAAGGGTCAACTGATACAAAATGGTAGTTAAGTTTGGTAAGAAGTGCCAGAACTGAAAAATAATATATTAACAGTTAAAATATTTCCTAAATAAAATGTTTGCGAAACCTGTATTATGTGAAATGATAAAATAATCTTTTGTGACACAGAATTTAATTATCCATTTTATTTAAATGTAAAGAGATTCATTTATCACATTGTCTGGGCATTTTAATGTATGATATATAATGATTCAGGCATTTTGAATAATCGCTATTTAGCCATAATGAATGTAACATATACGAGTACATACATAAATGACACAAACCAACAATACTGGCAATTTCGACCTCACTGAGTGCATTCGAACCAATAACCGTCGGCCGCAATACCTGCCAGCCTCTGAACTATAACTTCGTTTGACGTCTTAATAATAAAGGTCTACAGATTTATCACCGCTATTATAAACTGCTAATTGGATTTGGTTTCTATTTGCTCTTTGCGGTATACGCAATCATTCAGTATACAGTATACATTAAGACTTTCAACATGCCCTGGGGTACCATCGGAGTAGAATAGTATTTCCCAAGTACCAGGTGTCATGAGAGGCGACAGAAAGTACAGGAATCGACAGATGGCGGTACATTCACCCGAAACAGCAACAAGTCGGGGATTGGAATTCCCGACGCGAAGCGTATGCTCTGGGATAGCCACCACGCATACTCAGCGCGAATTTCTTGGGAATGACTATGCCCCGCAGTAGACGTTGATGATGTTACTCACTTCTCACCAATTAAAACAATAATTATCATGATATCATCTAACTTTTCAACCCTATTTCTGATGTACGTTATTTTATATGTAATTTTATATCATATGTATTTATTGCTTTTATTTATACAAATATGTATGTCACGTTTATCTATTTTGTATATATATTGTCTGCACCACTAAATGTATATTTTTTCTGTTTCGTGTAATGGTTGACTGGGAGATAATGCCAACTGGCCTTAAGACCGCTATTTATACATTTTGTAATATTTTGTGCAATAAAGTTTAATAATGAAATAAATAAAAATCAGCTCTAGGATGTCCATCATTGGACATTGTCCTCCCTAAAACCTTTCGGACCCTGCAACCAGCCCGGGCCGTCAGCAAGGGCGGGCCTACTGTTCTAGCTAGATCTGGTGAGTGGATGTCTGACGCTGCGCTTGCTCGTGAGTTTTTTGCCGATAAGTAGAATGGCCCGAAGTTCAAGGTGGTAGTGATCCTATCTTGTACGCCAATAATCGTAGGTGTGATCTTCACCCAGGAGTAACATTTATACAATGAGTATTTATGTTTGTTCTGTGTTTAGGTGTTAAATAAAATAATACTATTCGCACGACATCTCAAACATTGACCTGACTCCGTGGTAGGTCTAAGCGTTTGTGTTACGTACATCAGACAACGGAGGAATTATAAATATTATACTTAAATAGATATATTTGACACGTATGATATAATATATATATACATATTTGTGGTTCCTCTGTACCACAAGTGCTTTAAGCGATCTATCACGGACTCAAGTTAATGTATGAGATGTTGTGGATACCCATTGCTGGACATAGGCCTCCCCATAATAAGGGGAATCTTGCCCATAATTGCCACACTGGGCAAGCGTGTTGGCAATCGCAGAGCGCAGCTTTCGCGATGGAAATGATTAGTAATAAATACGAACAATGCGAAGCGAAGCGAAGCACTAGTTATTTATATTGGCTTTATAGTATATGGTATAATAATTTGTTTTTGAAACTGTTTACATTGCAAAGGTTACATATATCTTTATATTTAAAAAATACATGTCACCTCGTTTGTGCGGAACCTGAACCGATTTTAATATTATTATTGGTTGTATATAGTTTGATCAATAAAATAAAATATATCTCAATATAAGACACGATAATGTTTGTCGGGTCAATTAGTAAAGCATGTAAGGTTAACCTAAAATTAAGACAAAAAGTCATTTCAATAATTTAAAATTTAAAATTCAAACAAATTTATATTATAAACAAATAAATATTTACTGGACTATGGAATTAAATGCTTAGCAAACGTTGCAGCTCGTTGTTGACTGTACGGTGCAAATGCAGTACCAACTGCATTTCAATGCAGTATCTTCTTAATTAACTCATAACTCAGACGCGTTCGCACAATAACGAACAGTCGCCCGGGGACGCGCGCTTGACCAAAAAACAATAAATTGTACATCTGTACGTTGTCAAACACCGCGGTCACGATAATGGGTATTCGCAACCATAGATTTAATTTTTTTTATACATATATGAATAAGTCGACAAAAAATCAAACGGTCCATGTGATAACTGTTAGTCAACACAGCCTATTATTATATCTAGCATATAAAATCCACAATTCAACATAGGCCTCCCTAAGATAAAGGGTTTTTTGACCATGATGGCCGCGCTGAGCGGGGCGTGGTGGCAATCGAGACTTTACGAAGATGATGCTGCTGCCTAACCCCATCCTGTAGAATTTAAGCTGCGCTGTTTCGCGCGGATATCCCGCCATCTGTCGGATCCGGTACCTTAGTCATCTTTTGCGACACCTGATACAGAGAGAGGTACTATTCTACTCTGCTGCTACCTCACGGCTTTCTACTGCGCAGATAACCCACGGCAACACAGCCTATAGACGCTTGTACCATCACAAGGATATGCAGAAGCGCGTTGCCAACCTTGTGACTTGAAGATATTATGTTACATCATCCAGTAATTTCACTGCCTCTCTCACAATTCCATCGTTCCTACAACAAGCTGAAACGCAGTTGCAAAGACAAAAGTTTTTAATAAAGATTTCCTATTTTAAGGGGGAACAAAAAACAATTCGCCCAGCAAAGTCATCTTCAGCTCCACATATAATATCAGCTAACGAACAGAAATATAAATCAACATATTAAAATTATATAAATTAAATAAAACATGCTGCGAAAACGAAAAATATTAGGCATGGCATAGGCATGTTCGTATGATGTTAGAAATCTATAACACCTGTACCTATAATAAAAAAATATATTCATCGTAGCACAGTGATACGAACTGCTATTTGGGAGTTAAATAGGTTCTCACCTATCACCTATTGAGTGAGGTACCAATGCAGACAACCTTTGCATGGGGCTACCTGTAGTGTAATCTTCATTGCTTACATATTTTTCCATGACAATTTCACATAAAATTACTGTTGAATGACTTTACCAACAATTAAACACTATGCGTACATAAAAGACACGTACAAGAAGGGAAGGGATATTAACAGATTTACTAGCCCCGAACCGTTTCAATCAAAATCTTTGTTCTTATTGCGTGATTGATTACCAATCTAAAAAAACGAGTGCGTTTTTAATAACATAAGATTTCCGAGCGGGAGTACGCCCTCATTATATTTAACTGTAAATTGAGTTACACGAGAAATTTCCTTAAATCCAATGTATCGTAAGAAGCTCGCTATGTTCAAGCCTATATCAATTTAACTCAATTGTAATCAGTTAGTTTATCAAGTAATTTAAAGGATAACAAACAGACATACGGAAGTGTTAACTTTAAGAATCTTCTGCAGGTGGGACTAGTATCGTTAAATATAAAGTAACACCAAAGCATAATTTCGTGATCTTTCAGGCTTGAAATAACCGCGTTATCACGTATTTGTGACTCCATTATCATCTCATTTCCAACGCCAGTGTTCAAACTGAATTTACAAACATTTTCACAGCACGACGAATACCAATGAAGATTTTTGATTTCCGAATCAATACATATTTTATTTATAGGAATTCAAATTACTATTTATATTTCCAATACATCGGCACCGATTCGTAGGTGAGGCATCGTGAAAGGTTGAACGCTCGTAATCAGCTGATCGCATGTTTTAAATACCACACAATGGCACTAGCATTAAATCTATTTAGTTTTGCAACGATACCAGACAGGCCTAGCATTACAGCCTAGACAATGTAAACTAAGTTGACATTTACGTACAAGGAAAATTTATCGGGTTTGAACATCGTTATAAAGTTAATACTTTTAAGATGACGTGATTTATGATTAGTGGCAGCGTATGGGGCACGGTATTTACGTTTAGTAATTATATTTAATATATAAAATGTTCATCACAGGCAAGATTTATGCCCCGCGTTTTAAAATTATCATTGCCTATCTACTACCGTAGAATGAATGGCAAATGTTTTTAAGGGCACTATTTTTATTTCTATACTAGAACGAGGAGATTATTAATAGAACCAAAGTTAGGGACACTACTCGAATAAGAAAGTTCAAGTTACAATGGGAAGGGTATATAATACGAGAAAATAATGGCGCTGTAAAGTTCTGGAATGGAAACTACGCACCGGCAAGCGCAACGTAGTACGTCCAAGGTGGACAGATGACTAAGTAGAGCCGCAGGGTCGCGCTGGATGCAAGCTGCATACAACCGGTGCTATTGGGCGTGGGTGGTATTTTTCAGATTTAAAAATTTTTATAATTTAGAAATATATATACTGGAAAAATATCAACTTTTAATAATTAAAAGTTTTTCTTCGAGACGAGTTTATTTTTATTAATATAAAATTTTATAAAGTAACTGTTGATTTTTAATAATGATGATAATAATTGTCATCTCATAGAACAGTGCAGACAAGTAAAAGCTAAAGAGTGATGGAAATTTTCAGAAGCCTACACATGAAATATATTAAAGAAAAACATAGTTTTTATACTAATAATTCCATATGAGGGATTACATACAGGTTTGGACTTTTATTCAAACTGCACTAAATATTTTATCTGAACGTGTAAGCAATGGTTATGAGAGTAGACTTGATTTGCCAACATACTCTTTAATACGAAACGCAAAAGAAGCTTCTCTAATTTTACACAGGCAAATTGGCGGGCAGAAGCGGTTATTAAAAATTCTTAACATTTCTCATATAAACTGTAAGGCTAATTACCGACAAGCACCACTTTACTATCGACAGAACTAACGTCACCTGTAAACGGCTACTGTCAACAACTAAGAGCTGCACGTCTGCAAGCAGCCTTAAGATGAAGCAGGTGTGGTGGTATCGGGGATAGGGGATCGGGGCGGGAGCGGGCGCGGGCGCGGAGCGTGTGCGATGTGCAATATGCAATTGGTATAGACGCGGCTATTATAACCTTGGGGGCCTCGTAAATATCAACTCCTGTCACTTTTGGTACAAGATACCTTATAAACTTTACCGAACACACGGATACAATCGCGTATCAACTGCCATAACGTAATTTGTCCGTTCTATAACGAAGTCGCTGCCGTGTCGATAGTTCCCGCTGTATCATTTGTCTGCCACGATGAGTACAATATTACCTTGGGAACAAACAATGACTGGTAATTATTATTTATACACTATTCACACTGTTCGTAGTTTAATAGATTTTATTAAAATAAAGAACGGACCTTTTCCAATATCAAGTAAATATCAATAAAATTAATATAGACTGCTCAAATAATCATGACCTTCTCATACGCAATATTCATTTATATTTTGAGATCCAGGTTTGATAAGAAGCAAGGTCACATAAACAAGCAAAAAAAGAATAAAAAAGATGAATCCATCTACGATTATACTTTAATAGATAGGTAATATAATATTTGACTGCTTTCCAGTTATTCCACACACATCTAATTTTGATTACAATATATATATATATGAAATATCGATGCACATCCAGAATACATACCTGTAAATTCTAATCTTATTAAGTTGCTTCTGGACAATATTTTACCAGCGGACATTTCATGCATTCAATAATTTTATTTATGGACTGTTTATTATTATTCTGTATTTCCACAGACACATAATTATAACATAACAAGAGAAAACGTTTAAAGCTGTACTAGTGAATTTAAACATAATAATTTTACCATTAGATAAGCTCTCTATTCGAGTTTAGCCAATAAGGCACTCACGTAAGAAGCCACTTCTGGTATGAAAGCGAGTCCATCTAATGAAACTCAACGAAAATAAAATGTCGATAAATATAAAATTACAATTATAAACCAACTAAGCGAGTCATTAAAAAGAAATAAAAAATCAAGTACTATTTATATCAATACCGAAGCTACCAAGCAATTACAACGTTAGAAACAGTTATAAAAGTAAAAGTTGGTAATGCCTAATTAGATGTATAGGCGAGCTTAATTGCACGTCAGTAATCAAATCCATTACTTACCTGTTATTATGTTATAGATCAGGTATATCAAATACTTGGAAAAATATGAAATTGCCAGATTATAAAGCTATAATATTTATTGCAGTAGACCACGAGTAGACCTATTAGTTGTCGGTTAATGAATTGCCTCATAAAAAAACATCGGATAATGATTGTGCCCTGAAGAATGGACACGGCTGAGGTAATCCAAAGGGTATAGGAGTTACAACCCTGATGAGGAGCCGTCCGTACCCAGAAGTGATACACGCAATGCCGTTTATAATTCAACAACAATAAACAGATAGTTAATTGCGATGCTGTCACGGGCGCAGTATATGGTAATGAGGCGTAAGGATCGCGGCCGCATGGACAATATCTCTCGACGGTGAAAGGTAAAACGAGTGTAGTCCGAATTAAAAGATATCGGCGACTAGCGACGGCAAGCCGATACGGCACAACTGAAAGCGAAGACAAGGATACAAAAGAAACCAAAAGTGATTTTCACTTTCCTGCGCTATATTATCACTACAGATGCGCGGAATTGGATATTTATTATATTGGATCCCATGTCTTCCTGATGTTGTGACAATAATATATAGAGACGGACTGAGTACAATACAATCCACATATTCTATTAAGAAGCCAAATATATCATAATTTATTCTCAAAAAGTGCATAAAGTTCGCTTCAACTTCACATTGATAATAATTCGCATAGGTTTTTTTGTTTTCATGGCGTCGAAAACAGATGAAGATTTTTTGATTGAAAACGAAATGTGCTATTGAAATTAGAAACGGAGTTACCCGAGATAAGCTCGTTATTTATTAAACTTTTTTAAACTTATATTAGAAACAGTACTCACATGAGGTAGACCTTATTGAAAGATCGCCCGCACAGTTCAATCCGCCGCACTGCTGTGTTACAATTAGAGGCAGTGTAATTACTGGGTAATGTCACACAATATCTTCAAGTCATATAAGCTGCGGTGACGCTTACTATAAAAAAAATACTATGTATTCTTCTGCAAATCGATATTGTATATAAGTACTATTTTACAGTAATGTACTCCTGCATTACGACGCGTAGCCCGATCTCCGCTACACTCTTATGCATCAGGTCCTGCCATCTCTGTGTTTGTTTAGCCCGTGGGCCGTGTCGGCGCGATAGGTGCAGTACATGCGCTTTCAGGTACGCCCCTCACAATCTGAGAGGCTGACACCAATAGGTTTTTATCAGCACCAATCTTGCTTATGAGAAAGTTAACAACGGCCGGATTTATTGGGGACGGTGGTGCTCCTTCAAACAACTGCGCGAGAAGATTCCATTGTTCAAGGCATTCAGTGAAAACGCAATATATGGCTATATAGTAATGAATATATCTCTATATACTTTCGCTTCTTATATCAACGTTTACTTCTGTCAGTACATATAAATATGTGCGCGCAGAAATCAAAAACGAGTGCACTAAATTGCAGGATCAACGGCATCGAAAGGTTCTTATAGAAAAATATGTATTACCTAATGTTTTTATGCAAGTAAGTAGTTTCTATTTTACACACCCAAAAACGGGATTGAAACTAACTTCCGTAACAAAGACAGCGCGATAAAAATATACTACGGACCCGGACGAAGTAGGAGCGATCCATTAGTATTATCCATATAAGATTATCCATATAGATCCATTATAAAAACGAATCCCTATCTCGGCATCCCTTAGCGACAAGACTGATTATAAAAACAATTTTTTGTTTGTCTTGCGAGAATACTGCTCAAAAAGAAAAAAAAGTAAGAAAACTTAACATACATATTAATTTTTAAAATGTAACATTAATAATAACATAATACCATTCTAAGGTAACCTCATGGCCCTTGATATATTTACCTGTAAGAATGCGCGCTATAAATAATCTGTCATTTAAACAGATTATCAGATGAATAAGACGGATAAATAAATTTCATGCATCTTCATCATTATCATTCTTACAGCCATTGGAAGTCCACTGCTGGACATATGCCTCCCCAAGAAAGGGGAAGTTTGCCCATAATTGGCGCACTGGGCAAGCGTATTGGTAATCGGGCAGAGGAACTTTCGCGACAGGGGTGCTGCTGCCCATCCTGTGCATTTAAGCTACACTGTTTCGAATGGATATACCGCCATCTGTCGGTTCTGGCACCCTAGTCTCCTCTTACAACACCTAGTACGGAGGGTAGAGTACATTTTTATTAATTACAGCATTGCGCGGTTAGTATGATGGAAAACATACTAGTAACATATAATAGAAAAACGTAGAAATTATTCATGTTAGTGATTAAATAAGACTTTATAATAAAATAACAATAATGAGAATATTCCAAAATTAAATATTGCTCTTATATAGTGATAAGCGACGGCACCTCCAGAAGGTCAACTATATCAGCATCGCGAACCTTGAGCTAAAACGATATAACTAAATTAAGTTTTATGTAACATTACTCCGTTATCGCGCTCGTTATCCGGCATAATTGTAATATTATTGGTGTGTTTAATTAGTTGACGCTATTTTAAGAGCAGACGTACATAGTTGTATCGCTATCCCATAATGGCGAAGGAGATTAACACAGTTCATAATAAACAATGCCAGTTCGCGCAATTTAATAGGGAAAACTGTACTCATTACTGATATCCAAATAAAAAATCCCCTATCCAATTTTGGTCTTCGATAGAGTCTACATCTCTTCCCTGTTATCGTGTCGTATCAGACTGCAGAAAACAGTAAAAATATCAGTTGTTACTCAGTAAAATTAAATACTGACATCTTCAACAAATGTTAGCACTTTAGCACTATCACGATGATCGTCATACTCCTATAAAATTAAAAAAAAACAAGATGAATGAAGATCATATAATTTATGTATATAATCTTCATCAATCACTTCTTCCATTGGTTAAAATTATATGATAACCTTTTGGTAACGCAAAAGCGTAGATTAGTATAAATCATTTCGATCATAAATAATATTTTCGTGTAACCAAAACCAGAATGTATCCAAACATACTTATAATAATACGTTAACATATCAAACAAAGACAATCGGTAAATATTTATTGCAATGAAGCTTTCGATTCTTACTATACGAATGCAAGTTACGAGGTGGACAAATGATCTGCCTAGAACCGCAGGATCGCGCTGGACGCAGACCAGCTGTCAAATTCGGAATCTCTTCGGGATTAGTGTGTCCAGTGAACGTCCTGTCTGTCGTGTCGTGAACGTCTATCATGCAGCAATAACTTGGAAGTCACGGGTGACATTCTTTAAGGAATTTCTATCATCTGCTTTATTTTTAATTATATAACTCCACTAGCTGTGCCCGCAACTTCGTCCGCGTGGAATAGTTATTTTGGGTACCATACCTCTTTACCTTAACAATTATAAACTTTGAATGTCATGTTTATTTATATCGAATCAATGGCCAGAAAAATAAGTTTCAAGTTTCTAGCTCTAAAAATAGCGATACTTCCATACAACTTTTCAT
>JACJUM010002971.1:3235721-3318690 GCA_020976665.1 Heortia vitessoides
AAAATAGCGATACTTCCATACAACTTTTCACCCCCCCCCCCCCCCCCCTTTCGACCCCTTTCCTTTTCAACCCTTTCGAATCAAAAAATAGCCTATGACCTTTCTCAAAGTCTAAAGATTGTCTATGCCAAATTTCATCAAATCTGTTGAGAAGTTTAAGCGGATAAGCGTAACAGACAGACAGACAGAGTTACTTTCGTATTTATAATATTAGTAGGGATTTGATATCTGAAGATTTCCTAGTATCACTGATATTGTCTTCCTTAAACTTACGTTCCGTATGTTCGCCAACATCGAGTTACTACAGTACATTAACGTAACCCATCAACAGCCACATCACCCGGTACATAATTTTGTCGCATCGACCACTAGTGCCAGCATACTACTCTACAGATTTTATGATCACTTAGCACTCAAAGTGAAGGCGGATAAACTGTCGTTGTAATGTGTTATTTCACTCGGCAATTTCACAAAAGATTGACTCACCAAGTAATAATCTCAAAACACAATCAGAATTTGGCACGAGATTACTGGTGCTGTTGAGTAATAGGTGAAATGAATCCAATAAATAAACATATACATATTTTCTTTGTAATGCTATTGAGAGGGCGGAGAATCCGATCTCTTCGCGCGATTGTATAGATAAAGAGATCCAAAAAAGAACCTAGATTTTTTTAAATAAACTAGATCAACAAATATGCGTACAGTCAGCATCAACGCAGCCTATAGACGCTCATGCATCGCAAGCGCGTTGCCAACCTTGTGACTTGAAGATATTATGTCACTTTACCCAGTCATTTCACTCTTCACACCGGAACACAGCAATGCGAACACTGCTATTTGGCGATAGAAATAGGTAAGAGTGATAAACAGATAATTAATCTAGCTAAACTGCAGGATCTCGCTGGATGCAGGCGGCATACAACCGGCCCTATTGTAAATCATTTGAAGAGGCCTATGTCCAGAAGTGATTGTCCTGCGGCTGATATTACGATGATGATTATGTTTAAAACATTTTTTTCTTAAAAAATAATAACATGTCTCAGATTGCAGGCGGTAACTGAACCCAAACCATTCATATTCCGGGAAACTACATAATCAATTATGGTACCTAGACCTTACAAAGATTTTTTTTCTAACCTTTTTTCTCCTTAACCTTTGCCATGAGGTACCGGCAGGGTAGAATAGTATCACCCTCTGTACCAGATGTCGTAAGTTTCCCCATTTTTGGGAAGGCCCATGTCCAGCTATAGATTTCCAATGGCTGTGACGTTGAACCTTCGTACAGCAATACAATAGAAATTTCTTGAAAACACTACAATTGAAAAAGAAGTCTCCATTGCTTTATGAGTTTATGAGAACGATTAATAAAGGTCAACATATAATTAAGATTTATTAATAAATTTGGAATCAGATCATACTTAAACTGGAAGCAAAAATAAATCTTAGAAGCTCTAAAGTTAACTATAGAAGTTATATCTAACTGCAGAGAAGGAAGCATTCTAAGCAATCTGACGCATGTTAATAATACCTTTAGCGCTATGCCAACACATTGATATTTTAATTAATTAAATTTTTCATATTCATTTGTACCTCCTCCTGTACTAGGTGTTGTAAAAGGCGACTGAGGTACCGGAACCGACAGATGGCGGTATATCCAGCCGAAACAGTGTTGCCACCACGCTCAGCGCGGCAATTAGGGGCCTTGCCCAAAAATGCCCCTTTTTTAGAGAAGTCCAGGTCCAGAATTGGATGTTTTACGGCTGCTATTCATTTGTACAACTCTTCTTATTTTCTATTTAATTAATAGGATGGAGTTATCATTAAGACGATTGCTGAAAATGGGCATTCCAAGAATTCTGTAGGTAAACAAATATTATTAGTACCAACACGTTAATTCTGAAATAGTCATCCACAAAGAGGGCAAACTATCTGACTAGTATCGAAGAATCGTACTGTGTGCCAGCCGCATACAACCAATTCAACATTCTTATATATGTATGTCCAACTTAGAGGGATGTATCCCTCAAAGTTAAGCGTTAAGTACACTTAAATTCGTTATACCAGCGGATATCGTCGTTTCATAAGATCATTCGCCTTTAGAGGCCGGTCGTTATATATATCGTTATATATGAGTACTGTGTCAAACTGTAGCGTAATAACCGTATACACAGCTATACTGTGTAAAACGCCCAGCAGTATAGCAGTGTATACGGCTGGTCGTTTTATATGCTTCACACAATTGTTAGACAGAGTATTCGAATATTGATATACTATATTACTCATTCACAATTCAATATTAAAACAATTAAGAATATTTATTAACAATAGTAAACTTAAGAAAAATAAAGAAGCATGGCCCATGATAGCTATGGCCATAGATATCTTAAGCACATCGATGTCAAACTAGCAAGAGTACTTAAGTGCACATTCAAAATAACGGTCTAATTACACGAGCACCGGTTCAGGGCAAGCAGTAAATGTCATTTTACACTTGCTAAAGCGAGCCGGCGGTGTTCTCACGCTGGGAACAGACATTCCGAGATTTTTTCCTTCACCATTGAAGGCAGCCAGCGTTGAGGGTTGACGATTTTATGATAAACATCAACGCTTTACCGCACATCGTGATCCAGTCACAGATTGAGAGCTAGTAACTGTAGTAGAATATTGGGAATTGATAAACAGGAGAAATAAATAACGCCTATTTATACGGTGTTACAAAATATTTTTATCATTACAAAAATCATATAGATATGATTTGTAATGAAATAAGTATATTATTTACCAGTATTATATCATAGACTGGAGGTACCGGCAGAGTAGACTAGTACTACCTCTGTACCAGGTGTCGTAAGAGGCAATTAAGGTACCAGAAAGAGGTCACCAACAGATAGCGGTATATCCATCCGAAACAGTGTGGCTCAAATGCACATGGTGGGAATGAGCAGCAGCATTCCCGACGCGGAGCACTCTACGGTTGCCAAAACGCTTGCCTAGCGACAAGAAAGGTGGAATTTTGCCCATAATTGTATGGGCAGAAATTTCCCTTTCCTGTCGAGGCCTATGTCCAGTAGTGGACTTCTAATGGCTGTTACTACGTAATATATCATATCGCATCAAAATAATACATTTTCCACAATTCTATGAATATTGCGATTTATTTGGATTTAATTCCATCAAGTGAATTTCAACAGACAACAGGTTCAATTAGAAGTTACCTTTCCGAATAAGTATGCATATCATAGACTACTAAATCCGACTAAATCCGATTATTCACGGTCATTACGAAAGGTCTACATAAAATTAGTGCTATATATATATTATATGTATTGTATGCTGGACCACATCCCAGAATAAAACCGTCCCTATAGTAAATCTCTTGGAGAGGTATATGTCCAACAGACGCCCTATACATGATGATGATAATGAAAATACAAAACAAATTGTAATATTAAATTCAAATAAAAGTATTATAAAATATATAAAACAGCAGCGATTCCAAAATGGTGGAGACACCGCAAGATGGCGCATAGAAAAGCGGTAAAATGGTCTACATTACCCCGGTATCAACAGGACAAAGATAAAGGACGGCGGCCAAGATCACGGTTAAATGTTAACTACCATGAATTCTATTGATTCCGAAACCATAGAGAACCTAAACGGACAATATAGGTCTAATTTTACGAGCAAGCTCGTGTAGGCCTGGCCTAATGAGACGCCGCTTGATTTAGAATGCTCCGCCTTGGTACTGTTACGTTTGAATGGATACAAGTGAATGCAAGTCCTGTGACGCATTAATTAGATGTTACCATTATATAAATCTTTAATGAGACTAGATTTGTAGATCCACATTAAAATGCATCTCATTGATAAGATGTAATACGTATACAGAACGTGTGTACCGACAGAGTAGAATAGTACCTGCACCAGGTGTTGTAAGAGGCGACTATGGTATCGGAACCGACAGGTGGCGGTATATCCATCCAAAACAAATATAGCTCAAATACAACTGGGCGGGGTTGGGCAGCAGCATTGCTGTCGTAAAGCTACGCTCTGCGATTGCCACCACGCTTGCCCAGCGCGGCAATTATGAGCAATTTCCTTCTTTCTTCCTGTGTACAGCAGTAGATATTTTGATATGATGATGATAACGTACACTGAATCGAGAAATATATCGCTGGATACTTCAATAAACTAACGTATTTATAAAAGATATTTCCATTGCTTTAGTTGATGGGGAGGCACGCTTATCGAAGGTAGCTTTTCAGCATATAATTAAGATTTATATATGCAATAAAACCAATATGCTTGTTGGAGCCGAGAACAAATCTTAGGAGAACAAGTAAAGTTACACCTAACGGTAAGAGAAAACCATTCCCAGGCATTCAAATCCATATTTCAATGGAGAAATTGATATTCATTCGTACAGGTTTCATGAAATGTAACGTAACTATCGCATCCCCAACATTATGCAGACCCAATAAAACACGGAGGAAACGACCACGCCAGTAAATAAAGCGGACACATTTATTTACTTTCGCACCGGGTATCGTGCCTCTAAAACTTATTTGCACGCGTTGGATGAGTAAATATGGATTCCCTTGAACTTATACAGACTGTTTTTCTCTCTGAATGTAGTGCATTGCAGACGTATTATTATGATTTTCATACGGATTCTTATTTATTGTGCTTAATAGTGCAGTAATACTTGAGAAGTATTTCATAAGTACACTCTGGGAATTAACTAGTTGAAAGCTAAAAAACTAAATAATTGATACAATACAATTGCAAATATAATATAGAGTTGTGAATATATTTTTATTTAACTCAAAGTTTCTTCGCGCGATCGAATCAGGAATGAGGAGATTAGTAACAGAACCAAAGTTACCGATATTGCCCGGCGGATTATTAAGTTGAAGTGGCAGTGGGCAGGGCATTTGGTACGCAGAACCGATGGCCTTTGGAGTCGTAAGGCTCTGGAATGGAGACCACGTACCGGCACGCGTAGGGCATCCACCCGTAAGATTGATAGACAATCTGACTCAAACCGTAGGATAGCGCTGACACAGGAGGCATACAACCAGATCTATTGGAGATTACTTGGGGAAGCCTATGTCCAGCAGTGGACGTCTTATGGCTGATATGATGACGATAATGATGAATATAACTTACTACCTTACGAATTTTAGAGAAGCATCTGCTTCTGACAATTTCATTCTATAGCTTGCCAAGTTTAGAAAATATTTATGACTACCAACTAAAACGCAGCACAGATTATAATGAAACTATTTATATATAAAAAATATAAAAAATAAGAATACTATTCAGATGGTATAGTTGTTGAAAGATTTGGAAAGATCGATATGTAGCTATCGATCAATCCAAATCTATCGAATAGTCACAACTAATATTAAACTTTACCTGCTGTACATAGAGCTTAAAAGTAAAGTAGCTTTAAGCACTCGTGCGACCAGTATAGTATTTTTCTTACTATCTATCTTATTTACACCTCTTACTACCTCTTAGTTTCATCCAAATGTTGCCTGGAAGAAATCGCTATTCACGACAAGGCCGCCCAATATGATTACTGTTATATATGATACTTTATGATTACTGTTTTGTTTCATATATTTTTATGTTTTATGTTCAATAAAATATTTATATATTTGTACCATTTACAATGTAATATTCGACCGCCGAGCGTCATCTTAGCGGCTACACACTGAGTGCAAGCTCATGAACGAGTTACAGGGAGCCGTGTAGGGTCAATGCATACACGACTGCCGTGTGTAAAATAATTCGTATTGAAAACGGGGTTGCGCAGCGCATGCGGCGCGGGCGCAACGGTACAACGACGAACAGTGATAAGTAAGCGATTTATGTTACAGCCCTGTTCGCCGTGTTAGTTTATCAATAACATAAATAGCGTAAACTGATCCCAGTTAAGGGAGCGCTATTGTATGCGCGCCCGATCTTTATGAATGAAGACCTATATTTGGGAACGCTCGCCGTACGCTTCTGGAGCAACTAAAAACATTTATTATCCACTAACTTAATTCCTTTTCTCAACTAAAGAATTGTGAAACAAATGTATTAGATATTTTATTTAAGTAAAAATAGTTATTGTGGATTATCGCTAAGAGATAGATATATTTTGCCATCGTTTGCACATTTTATACATTTTGTAAAACTCAAAAATGATCAGTGTTTTATTCATGTATTTTACATATAAATATATTTAATACCTATTGAATCACTTCATCTAATAATACTCATCTATTATTATCTAAAAAAACCGCTTCAAATTCCTGTGCGTTGTTTTAAAGCCCTTAGACAGACTGAGGGAAGTGACTTTGTTTTTTACAATGTAGTGATATTAATAGAATTTAAAAATTCTTAATTAAGCATTGAAACTTAGTGGAAATATTCTTAAACTTCTTAACTACTTACTTTTTTTAGTCCTTCAATTTAACTAAGTTCAACATAAATAGAATAAGCGGTTGAGCTATCAACTAGCTTTCCGGTCGCGACTTAGTTTACATTGAACATTCAGTTCAACAATTACTAGGCGAGTTGTCAGGTTTTAAAGTTATTCTGATATGATATACACTAGCTACTAAATGTCCAATATTATATCATTTGTTCGGTGAAAACGCACATAAATCTACATTCACATTTCACACCCAGCCTTACGCATAATGTAACGACGTGGCAAGCTCTTCGAAAGTCCCCCATGCCCTTAAAGGTTTTGTGAGAATTATTAATACGGATATCGAGGAGTGCCACCTCTCTTGGTGAGGCGATTTACGGATCGACTCACCAGTTAGCTAAAACATAAATGGACATCGCCAGCTGACAGCAAAAGACTTTCATCCATTTAATTCGGTGTCAATTATGTTGCTAAAATTTACCGACCTCATAAAACAATAACAGTAAAACATATTTATGTATTGCGCGCAGAAATGTGAGACTGTGTACTCCTATAGATAAGGGTAAAAGCAAAATGTCGTTTCGGAATCGAATAGACTCTTTTGCCATTTTATTGCTATCATACTTTGAAATGTCTATTTGTGTTCGCAATAAAAGCATAGCGTCCTCATTATGCTTTAAACATTTCAATACAAATGACCATTTAATAAGAACAAAGAGTACTCGGCATCCAATTTCACGGTCACTAAACAAAATTAGCATCAACCTGACAGAATAACAAAGCGCTCTCAATAATTCGCACCGAACGAGCGAAGAGAACGAATGGCTGCACCCCATAAATCATACGTACACCAGATACACCTATGCGAAATAATCATTTTAATGATACGGCCATACCGAGAGCACAATTCAGTTAATATGCTATAATTGCTATAAGCTCCGACCGGTGCCTATTAGGCACAACAGTATTCGTCGACACAACGTGCAATCAAGAAAGAATGAGGCGTTTAGCATTTCTCTTAGAGTGCAATTACAATTCAATTTTCTGTGAAGCACTAAACGCTCGTAATAAGAATGGGCTCTCATTGCTGTAAAGAACGCACGTTCCGAAAGAGGCGTGTGATTAAACAGAGATTTGTTGCCCGGCTTGTTGTTAGTCGCCGGGCCGTCAGCCAGACGTTGGGACAGGTTGTTGCGACGCGCCCCGAGAGTCACGCACGGAGTCATTCAACTAGCCACTTTTTCATCAAGTTCAACTATCGGACAAATAAAATAAATAACGCTGAAATTGTAAGCTGACCGTAACGGGACACGGTCGGGGCATCGGAGTTGCTTCGATAAAATTCGCGGAGTCGGACTCGCGCCTATTGAGGGTCGTTACGAGACGCCGGCGCGAGATGATCGATAATAATGGTAATTTCGCCTCGAACACGTGTAGCATCGCTCGTTCGTCGGTGCGATCGCCATCGAGGTATGCCTACCCGCCCTATTAGGACGTGCAAAAGGCAGCCTCGATGACAGAATTGGCCTGTACGCTCGATCTTGGGAAATTTAAGCCCTTTGTTTATACAAAACAACAACAAAGCTATCTCGGCCCGGCTCTTCGCGCGAACATCTATCGCTATTCACAAAATTAATATTTCGCAAACGAAATATCATAACAGGTCTTTACGGCCTCGTTTAAACGAAATTAATTAATTAAGCATTCAAAATAGCGGTATTCTTATGTCGGTAACAAAAAATAGAAACCCGGTTTCCGAGTAAATGCCGTGGCAGTTTGCGTGTCAATAATTTTAGTTAGCTTAAATAATAAGCAAGTGTTCATTTGACGTATGAATACACAAAGTTACTATTATGTGAAAGTAGAATAAAGCAAACGGTCCATATAATAAATGGAACCTACCGCTTTAAACCTGGAGGCTTTTTGTGTCAGACAGAGATATGGAAACGGTGTCTGAGACAGACACCCATTGAGAAGCATAGGGGGCTTAGCGGACAGAGGGCTGGTATTTATGTGACATCCAGCCTTCCGAGAGCCCATAATGGCAACACAATATCACAATATGGGCATAGATTTATGCTCGAGCGCATCGCGTTCTCGCACGCGGAAATCCCATAGTTATTTACCGGTTGCGAGTTAAGTGCGGCAGATTTATCGGCGCTGCGCTCGCGCGGAGCGACGATCTCGTTTCCGAGCGTCCCGTCCGCGCCCGACAACTGCCCTATGATAAATTCTACCCGCACCAACTATGATACCGCCGTATCACAGTTTAAGGGAAATTTAAGCGCACTCCACATAATTGCTCCAGAGATTGCGCGGCTGATTATAGCGCACAAATGCGCTACGATTACATCGTTCCTGACAAATGATACGTCATTGGACTGATATTGGATCATTAAATGTATGAAAAAGCGATGGCCATCGATGGATTTGTCAAGTCGAAGTATCGTGAACATTATAAGCATAGATGGATACGAAACCTTTAATATTGTACTAACGATAACCTTGGACCAACACGGCGAAATGCCACACCCGGCGAATCAGCCTAAAACAATATCTCCAGACGTGGTTGCAAAAGATGCTCAAATACAAATGCTAACAATAACAAATGGAGCCGCAAAGATTAATTACTTTAGAAAACACTGCAAGTTACAATAACAAAGCATCACAAGAGTATTTCTAACGTCCATAAAGGATGTCAGCTTCGACGCCGTATTATTAAGGTCCCGTGTGAAATTACACTCGGTCATTTGTCAAGAGCGAAGGAGGCGCTAGAGTTTGTGTTCCACGGTTATTAATTTCATTAGCCCGCTCTTAATCAAACTCGGCTCGGTGGGTGTGAACACTAAAGCCTGTATCGGTAATAATATTTAAAGTATAGTGGTTCCGTTCGTCTGGTTTTGTTATAGTCAATTATTTATTGATGATAGAATATTAATAGAGGCTTATATGAGCGTCATCCAAAATAGGAGATAGAGAGACACTGAAATGTCATATATATATATTTTTTGGTATTTACACAATGGAAGGTTCTGGAATAGAGACCACGCATCAGTAAGCGTTACTGTAAGAAGTACTTGTCTGACAAGTGGGACACAAACCCAGGTGGAGAGAACTACGTGTTTGGTTCATAGCGTTCACCCGTGACCAACCTTACAGTTAAAAATAGTGGAAGCCGTCGTCTTGCATACATCTCCCCAGGGTCTCCTATAGCTGTTGGGTAACAGGCACTCATGTTGGCGACTCATGGTACTTCCAGCTGTCAGATGCTGGCACCGGAGGTGCTTCATGGCAGAGTAAACCAACCTCACCAATCCGCTAAAGGCTCCTCGGGCCTCGAACTTATCGTTCGCATTCGCCCATCGCCACTACTAGACTCGTACTCGCTGTGCGCGAGGTGAAGCGCCCGGACGCAATGGTAATACCGGGCGTAATAATAATAATAGACGTACATTACCCTACCTCTACAGCTAACCACATATAGTCACTGCGAATGTGACAGAACTCTCGAGCCCGCAGTACCCAATAGTCTTGACAGAGAACCCGTGGCTTCTTTGTAAGCCCCATCTTCTCGGGTCCTGTAGATACGGACAAGTGGGAAAGACGATCTGACGAGACTTATTTATATTATATCTATATTTTCAGTCCGTATTCCACCAGCTCTATTGAAAATCAATTGGCAAGGCCCATAAGGTAGACATCATATAAAAGGTCGTCTGCATTGATACGTCACTTCCACCTATTATTACCACCAAATAGCAGTGCTCGCATTGCTGTAGGTGAGAGACAGTTAAATTACTGGGTAATGTGACAATATCAAAAGGTTGGCAACGCGCTAGTGATATCCAAGCGATATCACGAGCGTCTGTAGGCTGCGGTGACGCTTACTATTAAGCGGTATATATGCTTGTTTGTGAGCCTAATATGGCAATGATAAAGATACAACTAATAAATTGGTAATTAAAAAAACCGTATAATCTGTTGTAGATGTCAAAAATGCTCAATACCACTATTTTTTTTATTTAACAGCCCAACAATAGCATATCGGTGTCAGTATAGCCGGAAGGCTAATTTAAGCGGGAGCGAATACAGCGTCTCATAATCGAGCTCATAGATCATCTGGACACGGCGGTCCGCGCGGAGACTGGCTCAATTGTCGAGATTGGCATAATGACACGGGCCCCGGGCCACTGGCTAACATATGACCACATTACCGTGACACGCTTGACGCATGTCCAATTATTACACACAATCTGTTAGCCCATGTAAAATATGAATAACGTAACAGTTAATGCGTATATCGTATGCAGCGTTAGTCACTTGGCGGTGCCAGATAATGTTCCCTGTAAATAAATCCTAGACGCCGGGAACATATGAAGCAAGCGTGGGTGAAATATTGCAAAAAGTCTTTATATATTGCCAGCATTGTAGCGAGGCTGTATAATTAAAATGCATGGAGGAATGCCCACTAAGATGTGGTTAGTCAGTTCAATTAACAATTTTATGTTAAAAAAAAACTTACAGATTATGTATTACATATTAGTTAAACTCGCGTAGTTCCTGTCGCCGTGAAAATTGTAAATAATAAAGGCATCTTATATTATCTGTCAGTAAAGTCTCTTTAAAATCAATCCAGTCATTAGCCAGAACAGACAGATATAAAACAATATGTTTCTTATTGAAAATACCGTAATAAACTTTAATATGCAGTGAAATATTGCTCATTTAGAATTACAAATAGACATATCAACATTATTATTATGATTATATATATTATATATATATGGAAATACCCGTGGGCGTCGTCAGTTTGCACACGAAAGGAAGTATAGATGGGCTCTTCGAACAAGCAAAATATTAAGGATGTACAATATATCAAGCGGGATAGGCTATCTTCCCACATCGGCAGTTTTCATTATTCCAGCCTGACTGGGAAGGGTTCGTGAAAAACAATCAGCCAAGATACATCCCTCGAATGGCCCAATCAGTTGAAACAAATCGTGAACATTAATCTAGATATCTGTTGACGAGAGATCGCTATAAATTATTTCAAAACCCACATGTACGCCTTTGCATACAGGGTTACTTCAGCGTTGTTACTATAAAAACTAGTGGTGGCCTGGTGGTCGCAATTTCACTATAATTCAATTAATCTTGTTAAAACTCTTTATTCTTTTTGACATTCAATAGACAATTAATGTTTAATTCATTTACGTATGTCATGTAATGTGTCAATCAAACAGTACATAGAGTGAGATTCGGTTATTTGAATGAATTTAATGTATTTCTAGTGTACTTAATATAAAAGAAATAGATTTTTGTACTTCTTCTCCACATTAACCCTACTTATGTTTAATTTCACATTCATCCGTTGGTGCGATCTCTTTAATAAGAAGTAAGTTAGTCCACATCACGCATTAATATAGATAAGCATGTTTTACAGAAGTCGGTGGCAGTGCAAAAATGTATTATTATTTTTGATATTTTAAGAAATTAATTGAAGATAAACAGGTTTTTAAAATCAAGCATGTTTTGTTTAAGGAACTGAGAATGTCATTTTTGAAACTTGTTTTAATTTAAGATAAAGGACTTTAATTTTAGATAAAACAAGTTTTAAAAATGACTTTTTTTCACCGATTTGCGATTCATTTTATTTTCAAACAATTTTGTTTGTGGACACAGTGGATGATAATTACATAAAATGAGGTTCATTCGGATTGTTACTCATAAAATTTCTGTATTATGATAAAAAATATGTAATAAAAAAAGTATTTAAAAATTAGTAAGTATATGAGTAATTGCATAATCATTTATACATTGAGTGAATAATTGCATAAGCCCTCGCAAACTATACAAAACAATAACACGATTCTAATATAGGAAATGGTAAAAGAGCGGAGACATGCAACACACATAATTTACAGATCAGTAATTACGTCGAAGACAGAGACGAAGATTACAGACGTAATCAATAAGGACACTACTGAAGCTAGTCCAGCGCTTACTGTGCCATTTACATAATACGCCACAATCGATTACAGAACGGACGGCACAAGAAACCACTCTATCATTGTAATTACGATTAATGTATGTATGAACGGGCTAGGTGGATAAGTGCTTGGCACATTGGACGACGCGGGTTTTAACTATTTTTGCTAAGATTTTGAATGGATTACACCAATATACGATGATATCATCAAATAATAAATAAAATAACACAACATCTCATATCACAATAAAAGAATTGCAAATATAATAGCTTACATATATATTTAACACCCGGACAAATAACAAACAGAAATCTGTATAAGTATATAAACGGAGGAGTTGACTGACTGATTGACTGACATAAAAGCGCAGGGCATAAACGATAAGGGCAAGAAACTTCAAAATTTGCATAGTGGTTCGTTTAACTAAAAAAAATAATTTTTAAATCCCCTCATAACGCTACGCTCTGCCCTGCACGGCAATTATGAACAAAATTCCACCTTTTACAGGGAGACTTATTTCAATCAGTGGACTTACTATGATGATGATGATGAAAGATATAACTAAACAGATGAGCAGTTACGTGGAGTTGACTTGCTTCGTATGATGTTCTGATGAAGTGCCTACGCTTTTGATTCGCGCCTTTTTTAAATACATGCGTCAGTGCAACCAGATGGTCGTATTGACTATAACTAGATGAAGGCAAACTATGGAAATACGGGAGGTATATAACGACTTATTGATATGTATCTCTTACTAGGTAACTGGATAGGCGAAACTTTTTAACTGTGAATATTAAATTGGTAAAATTAATATAAAAAATCTAAAATGTATTGCAAAACTTCTGTCATACACGCCAACTGTCAAACGATTTACTGTTATGTGACATATCTTTTTTTCTTTTATTATAATCTCTTTAGACAACATACAGAACAAGAAAAATAAGAACGAAATGTAGAAGAGAAACGAATGGAAGATAGCACAAATAAATTATCCTAGTACTATTCTTAAACTATCAGGAATAAGGAGAACAAATACAACACTTTAAAAGACGTCGGAATATAGCTTAATTCTTTCTGTATCTAGGAACACAAGAGGCGACTAAATATGTCGCCTTTATATAGACTGGTAACTGATAAACCGTACTAGTATGGACTACGTCAAAGTCATAGTCGAATTTATTTTTTTAATAGGCCTATCACTTTTATACCGTCGAATAAAAACAAAAAACCTATGAATAAAGATTTGCTAATTACAATTTTACACAAATGACCGAGGACCTAACAACCAGAGCTATAAAAGTCATTAAAGAGGTCATTAAGTGGCCAAGTTTAATACTAGTCTGCCGGCACCAGGCGGGTCTTATAACAAAGTTTATAGCAGCTTCATTACGCTAGCCACCAGAAAAGAAGAATGCAAGAAAAACTGACGGTAAAGGTGGTATTTGTTTAACTTACCTGTGGCGTCTACAAACCGCTACCACCATCAGCTCCAGAGTGCACGCAGCTCTAACTAGTTATAGTCCATTGGGTCGGTGGACAAAATATTGTTGTTCGCGGATGGACACTGGCGGGCATAATCCGAAGGGCAGCGACGATAATTAATGAACATTACTTAAACCGATTAGCTGTTGTGGACCGCCCGGGTCGGGACTATCGATGCAAGTTGCGGGAGTTAGCTATTTGCTAAGACAGTCGAGACGGCGGTACGATGGAAGCACATCAATATTTCGTTTTGTAATTATGACATATTGAGTAATTATGAGCTTTACTAAAATATCAAGTGTCAAATCCAAATATGGATAAGATTGACTTGAGCAAACAAATATATTCACAATGTCAACCGCTGCAGTTCACAGCACAGACCTGTGCAAACAACTCCGAAGTGACACGGGGTATATGTCGTAAGATCTGGGCGTGTCACGATTTATCTCGTCTTAGAATAAACTTTCAGCCCAATAACAAACTGCCAGTGAAAGTATATAATTTATTTCCCCCGATAAATACACCTGGCGATTGTGATTTTAATATTTATAGTAACAACCTTTACATAAAATTTATCACAAGACGTATGATACAATATTGAGGATAAATAATGTCCGTAATTAATAACCGCTATTTGTATTATCAGCGCAGCATCGTTTACTTGTTTCTTTAGCAATAACTAACGTCAATTTTAAATTAAATTAAACAGAGGCATTTATCAGCGTTGCATATTGTAGTCGAGTCTAGACTAGACGTCTTACTAACGGTAATTTGAATTATTTATGTGATTATTCCATTTTTTTTTTCTAAAAAATAATGGGATTAATCAATCAATATAATGCAAAACAAATTGCAGTTTTTATCATAGCCATTTCCAAACCAATTCACATAACATCTCATATATTGACCTGACTCTGAAATAAGTAGCTTAACACTTGTGTTACGGATATGACACAGCACAAATACAAATATTTATTATAAAAATATTTGCTCTGAGTGATCGTACCTACGACCATTGGCGCACTAGATAGGACCACTAACATCTGCGCCACTGGCACGTTAAAAATTAAAACAAAATGATAATAAAATAATATAGTATATAGTGTACTAACACTAAATAAAATAAATATTTAGTAGTTTTCATTGTTATAAAACTATAAAAATAAGTACATACTTATAATTGCAATTTTAAATGCAGTTTCTCAAAAGCCACTTAAAAGCTGTTATAAATTAAAACAAAATGATAATGATAAAAAATAATAGAGTGTCCTTACACTAAATAAAAGCTAAATGTAGATATTTTCATAGCTATAGAACTGCTAAGGAAATAAGTAACTATGGCAGCAATTATGAAGGTTACTGTAAACGTTTACAATAAACAGTAATCTGCTAGTCACTCAATTTGTAACACTTATAAGACACTCAATGCTGATCCCCTAAGTTAGTAGAGGCTTTGTCCTGATCCCACCATAAGCAGATTAGATGGAACGGTCAAGTCATTAATAAACAGAAGACTCAAATCCATCGAGGCCCAAAACTTAATAATAACAAGTTATCGGTAATTCCTTAAGACGAATTAAGAATCTATAACCATAATGCTTTCGTAAGCTTATTAATTAATATTTCATCAATTACTCAACGATTCTGAAATAGGAAGGATTAGTATTATGTAGGTATGAATTAGCAGAATTTGTACAAGATCTTAATGAAGAAACATCACAAGTTTGATATGTTAAGAGAGTTTAATTACGATGGAGAAATCCCCTTAGCATTTAATTTCGAATATGTCTTCCTAGATATAGCTGTGCTGCCATGCGTCAGTGCTCAAGATTTGTTCTTCGCACTGTACATCAGTGCCTCGTTCGAATCATACTTGTATATTGGACAACAAAGTATGTTTCTGAGACATATCTATACACATAAATAAAATTGAAGCATCTGTTTGTAATAGTAAATTAACCATTTCTACTACTTGCATATGAATGTATATACACATACAAAAATATATTTTTTTTCCAATTATTGTCTGTCTGTTTGTCCCGGATAATTTCTGGAACGGCTGGACCGATTTGTACAGGACATGAAAAATGTAGCAAAAACTGGCGAAATTTAATTAAAATTAAAATTTTAAACTCTTTTTGATACCTTTAGTTACTTGGGCTACGTAAAGGGTTCAAGTCACGCAAATTATGTAAGAACGCGGACGAAGGATAAAGCTAGTAATAAATAAATTCATACCGCATTAACCTGACTCCGAGACAAGTCGCTTATTGCACTTGTGTTACGGAAATCAGACAATAAAGGATCCTTCCATCTTTTCTAATTGAATTTTCAACTTTATTTGCAACTGCTACTAACGCGGTATTGCACTATCATCGATGATATGTAAATACTTATTAAACGCCCATTTGTAATAAACATTTCCCACCTTTCTTTTAAAATATTATTTACAGGACATTTCATACGTTGACGAAATATTTGCTTTGCGTGGGTATCAAACCCACGACCTTAGGCGCATAAGATAGGATCACTAAATATATATATATATATATATATATTATAAAATTAATATATTAAGAAATTTCATAAAATAATTCATATTATAGCCTATTAATAAATCTTTATTACCCCTAGAAATCTCCTAAAAAGCATTGACTATATCTTTAGTTAATTTATATAACTCGATGCTAACTACAAAATTTAATCAAGAATTAGATAGCAGAAAAAAATTGTTTACTGAATATGTTATAATTTGCTATAATAATATTTATATATAAAAACACTGCCTGATATGTTAACACAAAAGGTTCATTCAAAGGAATAAACCAAAGACTCGTACAGGAGTAATATAGAACCTTGTACTAGATAAAGAACAACGAATTAAAACCAACATAACCCGGCCTATGTAAAGGACGAAAAACCAGTTACACTACGCTTGTTAGCCAAATATAAAATCCAGTCTTCCGCGTCTAGAGCGTACTCTTTACTGGTAAACCAACTAAACCTTCAATATAATTCGAATCATCAATAAAAAAAACAACAGGCCCGAGGAACATGGCAGTGAATGCAGCATCATCGCCGGCGGTGGGTACCCAACTGACCGGTACAAATGGGAGACATTCGTCTAGCTCCTCTCCAATTTCAATATGGCGACGTATACCCCACTTGAAGCCGCGTATAATAAAAAATACTAATATGTCTGAATAATTTTCTCTATAACCATAAGATTTTATTTCTTATTTATAGCACTCAAACATGCAAGACAGAAAATTCGAATACGTTGAATTAGGACAAATATCGAATGGAGCAATAATATAATATTAGTAGCTTTCATTAAATCTGTTTAATTATAAGTATAAATTACTATCGCCATAAACCGATTTAATCTCAAAAATAACTTCTCATTCGTAATCTTAATAACAAATCTCCGCTACAAATTCTCACTGGCCTATTACAAATAGCATTGGGATTCAATTAGCCGAGATTTCTCTCGCAATAATTGGAGTGTTCGTGTTGGCTCAGACCATAAAATACCATATACTCTGGAAGAGCCACTTTTAAAGAAAAATACACTTATTCTCACATAAAAATATAAAGATACTGTGCAACCAGTACCAAATACAAATTAAGTTACATCTACAAAAATAATAACTGAAGTAAGCGAGTTCCATAAATATCTCTTCTATTAATTTATACTCGTGGAAAAAGATTAATATTGTTCATAATATCGCACCGGTAGATAACCGACTAGATACTGGAGGTGTGTCGGAGCGGGCGGAGTCAGAACTTACGTACACTTTAGAGACAAGAAATAAACAATAATGCGCACGTGGTTGTGATATTGAAACTGAAAATGAGTTACTTATTATTGTGTTACTTAGTTGAATGGATAATGTTTAATGGCTAGAAAACGCACAGCATCCACTCAAATCAACATGCCTCTTAAGTATCAAGGCATTATTATGAAAACGATATGCTATTTAATGGAGAAACAATAAAACGGTGAGCTGGAACTACGTCCTGGCCACAGACACCACACTGGCTGCAACGACCATACAAAAACAAAAGCTCCCACAAGATGTTGCAAGGGAATCAATCAAGTGTAATAATCAACCACGGGGAGCAACCGCACGGCGCACATTTCACCTCTAGCAAACAGAAAGAAGCACAACGTCGTCACGAGCCAAGAACCTCTCAATTTCTTAAACAAAGCCGAGTAGATAGATTATTCGGGTCGCGACTACCGTTACATGAAACTACGGATTGGACCCTTACTTCGTGTGCGACGTTCTTAAACAATAGTAAGTGACAATTGTTTAGTAAAGTCATTGGTTTCTTACTACCTGAAAATTAACACTAAAATTCAAAGAACTTTGAGCAACAAATACAAACCAATTACTCTAATTATTCCGAACAGACTGACAGACATTAGTAAACAAATGCAGAAAACAAGACCAGCAAATGATTTTCAGTGACGATATAAGTCACGTCATGGACTTGCTAGACATTTAGCGTGAATAACTCATCTAAATCAAATACTAAATAATTAACCCGAATCTTTTATTTAACCCGGCGATAGTAGGGGCAAGAAAGTAGAGGCGCATGAAATGGAGACTAGCCTCTTATAAAGACATGTTTGATTTAAAATTCACTGCCGCTACAGCAAAAAATAGGTCTCGAGTGTGCGCAGGCGCACATTATGCAGGCGTGCCGCACGACCCATGTAGCGGGCTCTAATGCGCTGGGAGACATCCAGTGCGCTTCATACCGATAGGGGGGCTAGTGAGTCGTCATTGCCCAATCAGCTAATACGTAATTGGTGTGATAAACATACGGTAGCCACGTACATGTTTATTGTTGCACTTTCGTGACACCCACATATAACTACTTATATTATGTGCTAAAGAAATTATAGTGCCTATTACCTGCATAGATTTCATAGCAGAGTGCTTATTACCGCACCCAAACTGTTAAGTCTAGAATTTAAAATAAATACAACCTCATACATAAATCTTTATTCGTACATCTTTAATATCTTTATTCGTATATCTATAAATGTTAAAGTAACTCCGTCTGCCTGTCTGTCTGTCTGTTACGCTTTCCCACTTAAACCTCTCAACCGATGATGAAATTGATGATGATGATGAAATTTTGCACAGACAATCTTTAGACCCTGAGAAAGGACATCGAAATAAGGGTTGTAAGGGGTCGAAAAGGGAGATGAAAAGTTGTATGGAAGTATCGCTTTTTTTAGAGCTAGAAACTTGAAACTTATTTTTCAAGCCTTTCATTCGATATACATAAACATGACATTCAAAGTTTATATAAGTTAAGGTAAAGAAATATGGTACCCAAAATATATATAAATTCACTCAAAGAAATTCATTTATTTCATTCAAAATATATATATATATATATAATATAATGACCCATGAATGTTTTAATATGTTTTTTTCTATAGAATTTTGCCTGCCGTAGCATAAGCAAATCATATGATTTAACTAGATTCAGTCTATAGTTTAGCTCAGTAAGGGAAATGTAAATGTCTGATGAGTAATAAAAAATTCCAATTTTCCTTTCAAAATTCCAATATGTACGCACAAACCAACCTCAGAAGCATTTTAGTAACAAGGTAAACTTAAGAGTCTACCCTGTTATTAAAATATAGCCACCGATTCTTTATATAAAAACTTAAGACACCAGCTAACCTTTTCAGCATCACGGAGAAGATTGTATCACCTGGAACAAGACACAAAGAATAATTAAACAATATTTTATTAGAAGCATCTATTCATAGACTTCCTAAATATCTTCATAACATACAGGGATAAAACTAATAGACGTTTAAAGTTAGATTAAAGGTACGGTAGCCTGTGGTGTTGTGGGAACTCATTTCGCAACTAATCTCTATGCAAATAATGCAGGACCGATATAGGAGGAGTTTATCAATACACCTATCTAGTACGTGTAAATTGATATCGGCGTCTGAAGTCGATATACAACACTAAGCTATAAGACATGTTAGCAGCTCGGGTAGGAGTAAATTAACAAAAATATACATGTAATCTGCTTTGCGATAAACTAGTTGATAAATGTACAGAAGTTACATGATAACTGGTTGACAAATCTGCATTTTTGTCCATTAAATTTGCTGGTCTTCCAGCACTTTTTTCTGCTATATAGATTAAATATCATGCACTTTAAAAGCAAGTCATTAAATCAATAGGAATAGTAATTTGTCTTGACACTATCAACATATCAAATAATGAGTCTTCAATTTTAATTAAAGTGTTGTAATTACAGGTATAATGCATATCATGCAAAACAATGTCACATTTACCCAGTAATTTCATTGCCTCTCTCACTCTTCAAACCGGAACACTGCAATGCAAACACTGCTATTTGACGGTAGAAATAGGAGAGAGTGCACCAATGCAGATGACTTTTGTAAGAGATCTTCTTCAAGTAAAATACTAATAACATTGGGCATGTCATACCATTTGTACCAACAAAATAAATCCATAGTAAATAACTGCGTACATCCTGTTCATTTCTCAATTTTAAAATTATTATGTATTATATGCATTTACCTACAATAAAGTCTCAATTAAACATAAAACAAAACGATACTCTAATAAACCCATTGATTCAAGATAGCATTACGTCATCAATAATAATAAAATCGTATATTTCCAGAACGCATTTAACTGTACCTGAGGAATTTATTCCGCCCTAAAACTTATTGACCAATAAATTCCCCTGACAAATATAAAGATAATTAATTTGCATTTTGACATCTATTACAGATTAAGCTACAGTAAAGATAATACCATAAAATCGGTCGTTAAAGCTAGAGAAATAAATTGGTGTATATTGTGTCACTGTCATGGGGGACTGCTCAAATACGAATTTATGGGATAATAGAAGTGTCTCACTTAACATTTCAGCGAAAACATGTTTAATCCAATGACATTTAATATATACTTAAGTAATTTAAATTACATTGCATAGGTTTGCAACTTTAGGACACGATCAAACCTACGTTCCATATTAATGTCGTTTGCATTTCATATTCATAAACACACTTAATTTTTTGTTATATTATCATCTAACCTTATCTAACCTGAAAATTCTTAACCAGTTCAGAACCAATGTTCACTATCGTGAACTTTACACTTTATGCGCTCTGAGTACACACAATACAATACTGAAATGAATTAGAAGACACAAATATACTCAAATACAAATTTACTGCTTCTTCTGCCTTGCAAACAATCATCAGCGACGGATTCATAACCGCATTGTGTACAGCTTCATGCGAAATAGATTGGCTAATAATATAACACGCATAGCCTCAATCACTGAGATTTCCACTTTAGCTTTCCTTTCTACATCTTCATCATATTTTCCAATCCTAATAATCGTGAAGGTAACACGAAATCTTAAAAGACCCGTATAGCGTTAAGAACGCCAATTGAGACGCAAGGAATTTGCTTCCCGGATCTATGAATATTATTTGTACTTGATGATTTTGGATTCCATTCTTTCGAATTAACATAAAAAAAGGGAAATAATTAAATCGGGATCAGAACCATATTAGAGTTACCATCCTTTCATGAACCCACAGATTATGCAATTAGGAACACAAGATTACAAAAAATTTGTAAAACGAGATTACTATTTAAGAAAATCAAATTGGAAGAGCCTAACTCTGACTGACAATATCTTTATTAATGGTGCTTTTACAAACATGTCGGTTCGAATCTCCCAGGTAAACTTAGTGGCACTCAACCAAGAAGACTTCGAGTGGAATATCGAAACATGATTTCAGTTTAATTGTATGGAAAAAACGACATTCCTGCAGCATATTGCAATCCTATCAAGCAATAAATATCAATTGTGTAATAGAGCAATAAACTATAATATCCATACACATAAAACCTCGCAAATGGGTTAGACGCAATGTGGAATTTAATTAAAGGTTTGTGAACACAGCGAAATACCATGAAAAATTCTATTGCAAACATTTACATTTATTTCTTAATGGTTCCGACTGTTAAAACCGTAGATAAAACAACGCACAGGTGAACGTTTGCCTTTTTGAGAGCATAAATTATTCAGCGTTTGCATTACTACTGAAGAGATTTTAACAAAAGAAATATAAAGACAACATCCTAAGTAATGTGTTGCTGTTACAAGTAAACAAAAAAAAAATACTATAGTATATAAATTATATTAACTATAATTATACTAATAGTTTTATTTCAATGATTCTAATGTATTTTTAGTTCATTGTAAATTAAAAAAGAAAATAAATAGTTTTATGCACTTCTTCTCCACATTAACTTTGACTGTGACAATCTTCCGTTCATCTATTTGCGCTATTTCTCTAAAAAGGGGTACAAATAATTCACTTCACGTTTACATAGATACAAATAAAAAATATTGCCGCCGAAATGTATATACATGTATAATGCATAAACTCTAGAACAACTGTACTGTGTGTAAATTGGATAATTCCTTTTCTTCTTTTTTCCTTAACATAATAGTGTTAGTAATTGTGAGAGCTAGGTTTGTACGGGATCAACTCGACCCTTTGTTGCCGCGGCATTAACAGCAGCCTATGTCTTACCCAAGTTACACGCTATAAACATGCCAACACAATCATCATCATCAGTTAAGCAGTGAATGCGTTACATATACAGACATAATTTCACATTTCTATTATTCTGTAGAAATCTGGTTAGGCAGTGGAAAGAAGACAGAGACAGGAGGCGCTGTTAGCTTTATATTTATTTATTTTATGCACCGCTCGCGGTCTCACGACTCAATCTAATAAATAGTAGTGGTATTACTGGGATATATTCAGTAATAAGGTATCCAGTAGCGAAATATATACGTCGGTGCTGGCCGACGATAATAGGAAATTATTGAGTCGCAACCGCAAATAAAGTAGAAAATACGAGTTTAAAACTCGCATTCCACTTTCATGTAATGAATGATGTGAGGATATTATTTTTGTAAAACACTAGCTAACAGCCTTTGACATATCTTAAATATTTTAATATGTTTTGTGTGAAAAAATAATGCATCTATAAATTGAAATATAATTTATCCTATCTCTCAAGTTACATTAAAAAAGTAACGCAATAAGTTGTCCCGGACAAACGCCGTGACACATCATTTGTATATACATATAAAGAAGATGTCAAATGGGATTATTACAGGTTTTATGCCGGCACATTGTTATCTGGATCTATTTAAGTTGATTAAGTATTCTGTTAGCTTCCTGATAAGAAGCAGAGTTCATATCGTGTAGCTTTCTAGCATATCAAAAAGCTATATACTAAACTCACAGTCCCCCGTGGTTTCACCCGCGTTAAGTTGTAGAGCTTTCATAATAACTTTGCACCCCGCTTTTCCCTCTCTAGAGATAATTTTCGAAAATATATTTTACACTTATTTAATGACTCTCGCCGTGAGGTACCGGCAAAGCAGGATAGTAACTACCTCTGCACCAAGTGTCGCAAAAGGCGACAAAGAACCGACAGATGGCGGTGTATCCATCCGAAACAGTGCAGCGCAAATGCACAGGGCGGGGATGGGGAGCAGCATCGCTGTCGCGAAAGCTGCGCTCTTCGATTGTTAACACGCTTGCCCAGCACGGCAATTATGGGCAAAAAACCTCTTTTCTTGGAGAGGCCTCTATGTCCAGCAGTGGACTTCTAATGGCTAGAGTGATGAATGACTCTTGATGAAGAACCTTTATGCTGAATATCATTCGAATAACTTCAAAAAAAGCAATGTTTCACTTACTAACTAGCTTTGCACCCCTGTTTCACCTCTAAGGGATTGAATTTTCAAAAATCCTATCTTACCCCTTACGTTATAAAAGGAACCCCTGAGCAAAATTTCATGTTTCTCATGCATATAGTTTAGACCCTGCGTTGATATGTCAGTCAGTCAGACAGTCAGTCAGCTTCTCCTTTTATATATATAAATGACAATAGTTTTGTTTGCAACCTTTCAAATATTTTATTACTTTCGTTAGTAGTTTATATAATTATTTATATCATGTGATTTTATCTACTTATTTTAATCCTTATGATAATAAACATTAAAGACCCGTTACTGTATTATAGCTACACTAGATGCGCTCCGGTTTCAACCCTTACCCGTGAGAATATGGGAATAAAATATAACATATGTTACACGCTGATAGTGCAAATTTCTATTATTGAAGAATTTTTGTAATCGGTTTAATACTTTTTGAGTTTATTTCTTACAGACGCACAAAAATGCAAGTCTCGTTTACATATACTCATTTTATTTTTTGGATTTTTTTTGTTATTTTAATATATCCTTCGTATCTTCAGACAAATGCAGCCTTCTATTAGTGAAATAATTTCCAAAATCGGTTCAGTAGTTTGTAAGCCTATTCGTTAAAAACAAAAATACAATAGTTAGTAATATTGGTATACTTACCTAGTATTCTACTAAATTAAAGGGTAATATAACATAGGTTTTACTCTTAGCTGCATGCAGCTATAGATACATAGATAGCATTCCCGACGTTAAATTAAGAAGTTAAGTTCGAAGCGGACTAAACCATAACGTTTAACTTTCTGCGAATGCGTTACGTCGACACTAATTACCAAAGTTATGGAAGTAAGTAAGAAACATAACCGATTATATTTGTCGCGATTATACTAAATTATTATAACTTGGATGTTGAGTGTGAATGTAAGAAAACATATATATTTTTAGATGATCACAGTGAAACATAGTCAGCCAAGTTCATAAAACAGTTTAAGTTTACAACACCTCATTAATAGGAACCGAATGTTCAAAATATTAGTACAGTAGTTTTTTGAGGCTTGCATGCTGGGGTCACTTCTAATGGGCCTGGATGGTTTTACAGTTCATATAATATTATTTACATTTGATTTGACTAAAATTATACATAAGATGTACAAAAGAGTTGCCCGAATGGTATCTTTAAATTATATCTAGTTTTATAATTTATTCGCTAATACCCTTGGCTACGTCTGCGCATAATGAGTACTTCGAATAGCCTATTCGCTCTTCTAAATAAGAATATTTCACCCATCTATCTTTATACATACCAATCATATGAACCATCGGAAGTCGAATGCTGGACATAGGCCTCCCTAAGAAAAAGGGAGAATTTTGCGCGTAATTGTCGTGCTGGACAAGCGTGGCAAAATTGGACAAAATTCATCAAAGTTGGTATTATAGGGTGCGACTTCACTAAGATTTGATTTGTGATGTGATTACAAAGAAAAATGTTCGTTTTTATCTGCATCTCGAACACAACACGATAATAAGCAGATTTGCGGATTGAACTTGGCAGGCGTTTAGAACGCTAAACAACACTTATCGTTACATTTAAAGCAGATCTTTATGAGTTATAATTTATGTGTTCATCTGATATATGAACTATATTATTGTAAAGTTTCAACATGATCCATTCAATAGCTTTTCATAAAAGAGGAACTTATTTTATTTTTATTCATTCAAAATCCACAGCTCTTATATATTAGTTAACAAAATAAATATTAAGTCTAACAACTAAAGTACATTACATATGTATAACAAATATACCTATCTATATATCATATCTGCAATACATTTTTACAAACAGTCTGTAATATAAGTTACGATTTTTAACTTTAAAAAATCAAAAGTAGGTAAAGTTGGTAGTATCTAAGCGAACGGTTGTTTGTTATTTTTCAATGTTATTATAATTATCTTTTTATTAGTAGGTATTTTAGTAGGACATGAACCCGGAAGGCAGGGTCGCGCAGGCTAGTCTGGCTAGAAAAATAATAGGTAACAATAGTGCCCGACCGAACTTTCGGTTTCGGCCCAGTTACGACAAAAAAAGGAGTTCCAGTTTCGGTCACCATCCAGGCGAAACAGGAACTTCATTCGGGAGATTTCGCGCAGCGCTCGGGCATCTTCGGTGTACTGTTTCTTATTTGTTGTTTACTTACCTAATTTAATAATTATTTAATTTCCAAGTAAAAACTAGTTTCGGCCAAACAAAAATTTTCGACGACGCAGTTTTTGTGCAAAAAACTAGAAACAACTACACATTTCTATTTGTTAGCCATATGACGCTAAATAAGTGAAGCACAATGGCATCGATTAAGTATAATAAGGTTTGAACTTAAGGTTTAAATTATTTAGAGAGAGAGACTTAGTTAAGTTTAAGTTTATCCTTGTTATGCGAATATAAAGTAAGCAAGTATAGTGAAATGTGTTATTTACTGGAAATATACACATAAATGAGATAAAAAGAAAGATGAGCTATGAACTCAAGCAACGCAATTTCTAATCATTCCACGAAGCTTGAACGCAGACCACATTTATATACTACGTCGCTATCACTGAACTGTTCTTAAGGGGTTTCAAATAATACTTAAAAAAATTTACTAACATTTTACTGAAAACCAAAGATGTTAGCAAAGCGTATCAGCGCGTTTGAATCAAAAATGAGGATATTCGTAAAAAATCCAAAGCTGAAAAACACTAACACACGCATAGCAAGTTAAAAGATCCTACTTGAAATCTCTTAAGAGACCACTATTGAGTAGATATACATAAAGTTGAAATATAATTACAACAAAAATCTCAATGCGAACTCAATGAAAGTAAAAGGCATTGTCAATTTAACGTGTCAGTCCCGTCCACATAGGAAAATAATTGTTTATCATCACAGCAATTCATTGAAAAGTTCCAGAGCAAAGCACTCGGGCGTTCGTTACAAATACCGCTTAAATCATCACAGGGCACGAGTAGAAAGTGTCCCAGACTAACGACGGCGTGTCACGCCAGTCCTCCACCATCCGAGTCCGCCACTCATCGGGACAGTATGGCCGGTGCAATCGTATATTAATTTCGAAATAGGGCTGTACTTGAAGTTAATCTCTAACAAGTAAGCAAGCACTTTAGAATCGTCAATAAAGAAAAAAATAATAAAATATTTTCAAAAAGCTTTCTTCTTGGCTTAGTTTTCTTATTTCTAATTTAATTCATATTTTAGGGACGACCCTGATGACCCTGATGATTATAAGAGTCATCTAACACATAGTCAGTTAATTAACTGCTTTAAACTAGTTGGCCCGCACCAGATCGGTCTTAAAACACAATTTTGAAGTAAATTTTCATCACGCGACACACCAGAAACATATGCAACTGTAACTCACTCAAACCTATTTCAACTAGGTTGGCTGCCTTAATTTTGCAGAAGCAGTTGTCTTAGTGTGGATGTTTGACGGTAGAAATTACTAAGAAGTGCGCTATGCAAGGTCACGTCAAGTCGTCTAATAGTATCGAGCTATTCGCAAGTGATGAGTTCGACCTTAAAGCGGTCTGTACGTATCACTTACGTGTCCCTCACACGTAAAATCCAACGACGACTGTTTTAATGACGAATGACGAAATCTAACAGCACTAAGACAAGATCAGGAAAATGACAAGACAGACAACATTATCATACAATCTAAAATGTAAAGTAAATTATATTGCTAAATGCAATCGTCGAGAGTATCGATACATGTAATCATTCGAAATATCGACATTTATTGTGATTTGCATCCTTACCTAGAAGCCAGGGGCGCCGTCACGCGGACGGATACCGTTCCACCCGGGGGCTATGGTCCGAGCAATTTCAGAAACTAGCAAATGATCTCTACTATTTGGAACGGTTTAAGTAGCCGAAGACGTAAGAGACGCGCTATTACTGGCTGATATTTACAAATCTGTACCCTAATAAAAAACTAATAGTTTATTTGATAGAACACGCTAATCTTTTTCATCGGTTTTTTATTAAATTCATACATCATCTTGCATGTTGACTGGCACCGAGTTAATTAACTTAAAGAAAAAAAAGGAATCAGAACTATAATACTCAAACACATATTTCATATCCAGATACAAAACAAATAGAAATATTTGTCCTAAAATCAACCCTTGACATATAATTAAGGGACACTATCGAATGCACCATCGGGCCCGTCAAATCTTATTTTTAGGAGCTTGCGATATTTTGTAAACTAATTTTTTACATTGAGCAGTAAATTCCGATTAATATCGGAATTTACTTCTCAATGGAATGTACTATTGGGATATATAAAGAACGCTGTCAAAGCCATCACCACCAAGAGCCGAAAGCAAACATTGTTCCCAATTGCTATGTTACAGATGATACATCAATTTGTAAGAAAATTATAATACCATCAGTGTGCAACATAAGAACAGTCTAATAAATAAATTACGGAACGAAAGCCAAGGTAAGCTCACGAGTTCGCAATATCGTGTATTTGAATGCGGTTTAAGAACTATAATCAACTGTACTGCTAAAATCAGAATCAGCACTGATGCGCTGTAAACAATAGTCACGTCTGAAATTCAATATTTTGGAATATACTACTGATATATCTGTACTAATATTATAATGAAGAAAAATTTTATCGTCTGTTTTTTTGTTACAGTTTAACGCAAAAACTACAAGACCAATTTTAATTAACCATGACCAATTTTTTAATCACTTGTAAACAGGATTTGTATTTTTGTACGATTGAAGCAAATACACTCAAATATTACTGTAGGCATTTTAAAAACTCTTTCATGAATAGAAAATCACATTATCAACAACATAATCATTAAGTTACATATGGTATCCCCATATTGTCGCGAGAAGGGGAATTACCTAATATCAAAGTGAGAAAATCCGAGGTGCGCGGCTCGCAAATCATATATTTATGAAATGTATACTTAAGACTCCAATTATTTATCAGGAAGAATCACGATACCATTAAAAATTTGGGGAAACACGAATATTCCTGCAGTCCGAACATGCCAAGCATTGTCTTAGCACATTATTACTGGATCATAAACGCGTCGCGTCCCGGCTGTTTTATGGCAAGAGCGGGACTCACGATGGCAATTTCGTAGGACATTTACCGGAGAAAGCCCGGGACGATTTGTAGGGCTCCGGGCGATAAGTGACCGCGCGGTGCCAGTAAAAACTTTGATGTGTCGCTAAAACAATTTGCAGTAACAGGCCCTTTGAACTGACCAAGTTAGCGACCGCGGAATTCACTTTACAATCAGCTCACGTAAAAGAATGCATCGAGTTTTACTTGCCATCGACACTACTGACGGAGGTCCATTGAATTGCTGCGTAATAATACCCACCACCAAATATGTATTCGACAAAAATCCACTTAAAAATAAACTTTCAATGATATTAAATATTTATTAAACTTGAATACCAATTAATTACAATCGACACCGATTGCAATAAATCAAATCAATTTATCACTTACATTTTTATTTAGACACTTGATGCGAAGCATACTGCTGTATGCGTCGTGAACGTAACATTCACCACGGTGCATATTTCAATAATCGGGTGCACGATTAAGACGCCGGCTACTTAAAATTGCCTATAATTATTTTGTACTTAAATAGGCAGTCTATAATCAATCACTCCGAACATCACTACCAACTGCTGATTTATTGAGCAGCACTATTTATAATGCCGCAAGGTACCGGCAGAGTAGAATAGTACCTAAACCGACAGGTGGCGGTATATCCATCCAAAACAGTGCAGCTCGAAAGAACAGGGCGGGAATGGGCAGCAGCATCCCATGGCAAAAGCGGCAATTATGGGCAAAATTCCTCCTTTCTTGGGGAGGTCTATGTCCAGCAGTGGACTCTCAATGGCTAATAGGATGATTATAATATTCATTAAAAAAAATTAAATCGGTATTGTAACGACCCGTTTCCTTCCTCGGAGTTGGCATTTTAAAACTGAAAGGATATTGAATCGATTTAAATAACCAATTAACATTTACATTGGAATTCTCCAAACTAACTTTGTATGCAAATGAGAACTTCATTGAAATGCAGCTGTATTGAAGTTGATGTTTTAGCCCGTCACAACATCGTGTTCTGCGTTTCGTAAATTCATTGTTTCAAGTCAACGTTTTTAAGGGAAAAAAAGGAGGGAGGCTTCAGCTTTTTCTACGTAGTCAATCCGCCGGGTGATGTCAAAACAATGGCCGGGCGCAACGTATAATTCCAGCTTGCCGGGGCACACCGCAATAAAATAAACACAATCCCTATATCAGAATCTAAACAATCCCACAATACAAACTGAGTAGACCGAATTACCAAGCCGCTGCGAGCAAGTTTATGCGCGCATGCACCGTACTATAATTACGTTCTATCAATGCGGTGCGGTTATTGAAAGCCCTGCTTGGGGGGCGGGGGATATTAGGATGATGACCGGCTTGTAATTTGATGGATTAAGGAACACACCCGCGGGGCTAACAACTTGTAATGAGGGACGCCTAAAAACGATCGCGTACGCTGCACACTGTGTATTGTGAAGGAATTGCGGGTAAGGGTTACACGAAGGCTTGTGAGACTGGTTATCTTGTGCTGCATTCCTACACAATGTTAACGTATACTAGAAAAATAATCACGACACAAAACTAGGCTAGAACCTTAAAGCAATGTAGATAATCTTATCTTAGTCTTAAATAGATCTCCGAAGAAAAATAACATAATATTGCAATAGTATTTATAAGTAAAAAGGAACATCGAAGTATCGTAAATCAGGAGTTAACTGGAACCACGATATTCTGTTACTTATACTTCAGCAATTATAGAGGAGATATGGAAACAACTGCGATATTAATTTCCTAGCTTGAACGAGGCTGTAAGGCAATACTTTATGTAAATTCCGCAATAGTTGTAAAAGTGTAAGCGGATATATTCTACTACTAATGGGCAGGTTTTATTATTCTTCGAGTGGGAAAGGAACTCAACAGTCCCGATTAATTGTAGCATTAAACATTTTATGGCTACAATCGTAGCTGTTTGCATAGAAATTGTTACCGGATTCGTTATTTACGACAACATTCAGGTCTTTCTAAAGGAAGTATGGACAAAAAATTATATAATAGTGAGCATATGATAACGTCATTTATGTAACAATTCAGACTATAAGTTAACATACAGTATGAGTGTTTTAAGCGACTTATCTTGGAGTCAGATCAATGAATGAATGAATATGTGAATATTATTATCGCATTTTTATTGTAACACTAATGTTACAAAGAATAAAAAAGTTTGACAGGCAACGCGTGAAATAGTTTCGCAACTGTCAAATCCCTTACAATAGGTGTCTTGTTTCGAAGTTCGGATGACAGTCGAACAACATTTGGCGTGTAGAGGCGTGGTGGGCGAACTGTAGCTGTCTCGTGGTGGAACGAAACCCGTGAGAAACAACACCATACCCCAGACTATTGCACTCTGCCTGACTGTAGATGGTGCAGTCGTTTAGTTATTATTACTAGCAGTGCATTTTCATACTAACTTTGCACCCCCCTTTTACCCCCTTAAGGGATGATTTTCGAATAAATATTTTACACATATTTCAACTTTTAATAAAGAATTTTTATACTGAATTTCATTCGAATAATTTCAAAAACACAAAAGTTTCATACAAAATTTTCACGCTCGTTTTACCCCTTCAGAGGATAAATTGTTAATCCTGTCTTAGTGTTAGTCTTAGCTACAAAATGCACGCCTGTATAAAATTTAAAGATTCTAACCCTTATAATTTAAGCCCTGCTTTGATATCAGGCAGTCAGTCCGTCAGCTTCTTCTTCTACATATATAGATAACCTAACCTAACCTAAACAACCTTATATAGGTTTTGTTGTTGGCCAAAAATACCAAGTGTATATCGTCCAAAGCTGCATCGCCAATATTTAAGACACAAATTACCTATATAAGAACTCTAGCAGCGCTCCGATTTCACTGACAAACTTTATCATCACGTTATCAGCCACGAAACAGGAAGTCCACTACTGCAAAAAGGCCTCCCAAGAAAAGGGGAATTTCACTTATAATTACCGCAGTGGGCAATTGTGTTTGCAATCGCAGAGCGCAGCTTTCGAAGCTGGGGATACAGCTACTCTATTTATTTTGGATTTGATAAGTGATAAGAGTCGACCACCTCTTTTTTTGGACTCTCTTGTTTTTTTTTATATAATGTGTCATTAAAAACCCTTCTATCACCAAGTTTTAATAGCAATATTAGTAATTCGAAATCAAAATTTAAAATGATTCATATATGGCAGAACAACGTTTACCGGCTAAGCTCAGCTAAAATAGATAAAATTGACAACATGTTAGAGTTTTATGACAATAAAACATGACATTACAAATTAACATTAAGTAAACTGCTATTCATATTTAAATAAAAAATTTGAGACGAAACCAAGAGCCAGTATACCTTGCACAAGCACAAAGTTATACAAACACGCTTATTATTTTATTATGCGGTTGGTACGAAACGCGTGAAGCACCCGCCTACGCCAATACAGTCCCAAGATATTTACCGTTCATTTTCTCCACCTCCCGGACATACAAGTATCGAGCATGTCCTAGCTTAGCATAAAACCCTTGGTTCAGCATCGATAAATCAGCGCAGACGTTGTGTGGCGATTAAAATCCGTGTCGTCTCCGAGGAACAGGCGAGCGGCTCGTGAGAACATTCAGAATAAAACGGGAAGCAAGCGCAGACCCGGTGCAACGTGTAGAGACGTGTAAGCCATCCTTATTTCCAATTCCATACGGGCGTAATGCTTAGCTTACTTTAATATAGACCGCACTTTTGACAACTTGAATGATGCCGGCTTATATATTTGTATGAAATGTAAAATTTCGTAAATAATTCTTGTATATAATTTTCGTGTTACAGTGTTTTACAGTGTGTTACCATAATCCTTCGAAACGGCTTGAACCATTCTTATAAATTTTTATATGCATATCCCCTAGGTGATAGGGTTATCCAACCCTAACATTTTTTTTTAATTTATTGAACAAAAATTTTTTTGTGTAATGTGGCATTAAAAATATATCCTTACAACCTCAACTTTCCACCCTTCTATCATCAACCCCTGTTTTTAATAGTTTTTTTTATTAATTTAACCACTTTATATAATTTGTGTGGTAGAACAACGTTTGCCGGGACAGCTAGTATGTATTACACAACATTTCCTACGTTGATCCGACTCTGAGATAAGTCGCTTAAAGCACTCGTGTTACGGACATCGGACAACAGAGGAATTGCAAATAAAATACTTAAATACATATAAATAACACAGAACATACATCGTCATATAAATATTTATTCTGGGTGGGGCTCGGGCTTGGCACACAAGAATAATAGTATCTGTATCATCGGACCTAAAAATAATAAAAAAGAAGAAATTATTATATGTGATAATAATTCATCATAGCAGCCGGAGAACGTCCACACATGATTAACAGAGGCCTCCCCAAAAAGGAGGACTTTGCCCATAATTGCCCCGATAGGCAAGCGTGGTGGCAATCGCAGACCGTTGCTTCGCGACAAGGATGCTGCTGCGCATCCCCGCCTTCTGCATTTCGGCTACGCAGTTTCAAATGGATATACCGCCATCTGTCAGTTACCGTACCCGTTGAAAATAATTGTCGATGCAAAATTCAAATGGCGATTAAACTACAAGCTTTAAATCAATATTTTACTTTAGAAACGGATTTTCCTACTTAACATGTCCAAAACGTCACCACTATGAAATATGTACATACACACTATGACACGGTGCATATATTGATAAAACTCTCCTCACCTTTCTGCACAACTCAATCCATTGAATACCTCTTAACCGTTTCAAATCTCTCTAATTCTACAAAATTACGTTAAGATTTCCGCTCGAGCCATGTGATTACTGATATTAACACGATATACTTAAACTGGATAATACTCGCATAAACACAGCTTCTAAGCTCGAAGATCATAGCCAGCGTTCAACGGCATTTAAATCAATTTCTAAATGAACACTTAACACTCGCTTACTTTGTATTTACTTGGGATGCTACTGTGTCACGTGTTTCGAGGTATTGACTGTGCACATTTAAATTAGTAGGAAACCGCAGTCGTAGGATTCTATGCTTAACAGGGAAGCGAAGAGGTTTCTATTAACCTCTTTACATCTTTATAGAGGACACAACATTCCGGAAATGACATAGAAATACTGTTTGTCTTGGTACCGTAGTGTCTTGATTCATTAAGAAATTCTCTTTGACTACCCTTAAGAATTTTTTAAAGCCTATATTATAGTATTGTAATTAATTTACTATTAAAAATCTTTGCAAACATTCGTTATCTTATGGACCATCTGCGGAATCAAGAATCATTGCTATTATCGTCTAGTCCGTATTAAAATTAGTTGCTTTTAATATTAATTAATGATCTAAATCTCCTGTGACCAGCCTAGATATAATTTCTCATGCTATAAACACGCATATCGAAGCACTAATAACATTAAGGCGAGTTCAGATTAAACGAGTCAATGCTTATTTTCTCTATTAATGTATGCTTGTGCAAACAGCGACAGCATTCTTTCGTAGTACTATACTTGCATCCCGGATATGTACATATTAAGATCAAATTTTATTCACCTTATGTCCTTAAAAGACTACAATTAGCCCTGTATTATCCTAATGCTCAATAATCCGTATCTTTTTAGCTTAATCTGTATGAAAGGTAATTGTTCAAAAGCCGCGTTTAGATCTAGCTAACTTAGAGATCTAAGATAGCTAGATCTAAACGCGGCTTTATGTAAAAATCTAACCCGATTTCCAAGCAAACATGACCTTTGGCGACGCAAAAGCGGTGAAAGTGAACTTATGTACGTGCCAGATTGTAAAGATGCTCCTGTCTGGATCTTACTTTTAATTAACTAGCCTAACAAGGTCCACAGTGACACCCGGTTTGAGAAAACTTAGATAACACGGAGTTACATTCAACAGACTTGACTTGGAACTTGTACCTTTCACCCGTACTGATAGACGAGTAGGCTGCTATAAACCTTAGATCTAATTAGCAATAAAAACAGATCGATAGATTTTAGTTTATAGTGATTGTGCAATGATTATATTGCCAATCAGATGAGCTTTAATAAAATAGGAAATAAAAGGCCACATTCTGCGCAGGAGCCGGCGTCGTTTATTACTCATTTTCTATTTGCGGGTTTCATAATTCAGTGTACGTTTCGCTGGGGTCACTTAATATTTCAACCGATCAGTTACATCCTTATTTAACAAAATGCTATGTGATACTATATTAAAGTGCGATCCTTATAAAGCAACTATGGTAGCGTATAATCGACGACGGACATTGAATCCTCAGGGGTCAAGACTTAAACCTACACATTGAAGTGATGGCGCTGACTGCACAGCACAAAAGGGAACACTAGGAAAAATTCGGCAAATAGGAAGTGCAGCCAAAGGAAAGGACATGGTTGTAGATTTGATTCCCGCCTGAAATCTGAGAAAAATTGTTTTTTTTTCTGGTCATCATACCAGCCATTAAAAGTCCACTGTTGGACATAGACCTCTCCAAGAAAAGCGTGTTGGCAATCGTAGAGCGCTACTTTCGCGACGGGGAAACTGCTACTCATCCCCACCCTGTACATTTAAGCTGACTTTTTTGCATAGATATACCGTTATCTGTCGGTTCTGGTACCTTAGTCGCCTCTTACGACACCTGGTACAGGGGAAGGAACAGGGGGAGGGAGGACAGTTCTACTCTACCGGTATCTCACGGCTTTTTCCTAGTAACCTATTTACTATATATTCTATGGCATAAAATTCATTTTTCAATGCATAAAACCTATGAATTAAGCGCGCTCAATATGATTGTCTAAAATAAGATAATAAATAAAGTTGTTAGATTGTTGCATTAATGTTGGGCCGTTGAAAAACAGTACCAACATTTTACAAGTTACTGACATCTTCCTAGTTTCCTCCTATTCGCATTAAGTTTTATTATCATTTCCGGTAAGATATATAAAGAAGATTTTATTATCAATATTGAATCAGTTAAATGTAATGTTGACTAAAACATTATCGTTATAATTAAATTTTGTCCACTTCGCTGCACACATACGGAGTTTGTAACCAAATAAAATACAGACATATCACTACGTAGAACAATACAAAGTCACTCCTCGCTAGCCGTCCGTCCCTATGTATGCTTAGATCTTTAAAACAACGCAACGAATATTAAAACCGTTTTTTTTAAAAGATAGAGTATTTTATGAAGGTTTATAAGTATGTATAATACATGAATAATGTAGTAGAAAAACGCAGATAATTTCAGTTTTCCATCTTACATTGCAAATGTGTAGAATTTTGTACACCTCAAAAATGTCCACAAAATATTCCGCGATGGTATATGTGTGTGTGAGTGTGTGTGTGTATGTGTGTGTGTGTGTGTGTGTGTGTGATCTCTTAAGGATAAACCATAATAACTATTTTTTAGAATTGCACCCGAAGCCGAAGCCCGGGTAGGTGGCTAGTCAAAATATATAGTAAACAAATTTTTAGCAAGTAAGCCGAGAGAGACGCTGTTCTAAGGCATCATGCTTTGTTCAGAAAAAAATAAATTCGCGCAAAGTCAGTAATCCCCGCTGATAAGGTTAAGATACAAAAACTTGAGAAGATATTACCTAAGGTCTGATGTTGAACGGTAACAAATTAAACTTGCATTGAGTACATACTTACACAATTCTAAAAATAATAAAATGTCTTCTAAGGTTACTTATAATTAACTACTTATTAGATTACTTATTTTATTACATGATGAAATATTTTATTATTTTATGATGATTACATCATTGCAGCCGTAGAAAGTCCACTGACTGCTGGTCAGTGGCCGTCTTCAGGCAAGGCGAGATGATGCGCATAATTGCGCAGCTGGGTAGGTACGGTGGCAATCGCAGATCATAGCTACATGAAGGGAATGTGCCGATGCCCACCCTGTAGCATTTGAGCTACGCTGTTTTAAGCGTAAATACCACCATCTGTTGGTTCCATCTCTCGCCGATTACGATACAGAAAAGTGTTGTTGTACATAATAAAATACAAAATAATTTGAATTTCGATTGCTTTTTAAAGTCAATAAAACGAGGAGAAAATATTACGGAAAACTGTTTTAATTAACAATCTCACACACACATCAATCGTATAGTTATACTTATTCACACATATGTAAGTACAATAGCACTCACGCAGTCACGAAAATAATGAACAAAGGTACAGTATAAACTCACCACAAGTTCACATAGGAAATACTGTGGAACAATGTCGTGTTTGGCACGGCAAGTTCAAACACATGGAATTTCCTTGGGACATCTCAAGCTGCATTGATACTTCGTGACAATCGGACTCCTCTCACAATAAGTGCCTCTAAATGAATTGCATGTAACCTTCATCTACCGAAAACCATTTAAGTAACGTTTACTGGTCGGCGCATTATTCGTGTGTAGGGCTTTCGACTTATAATATCTAATTTATGTATAAAATTTTTTTGCTATCAATCTTATTCAAAATCTTCAATTAAACGCATAAATAAAATGCTGGCCTAAAAGTTATTTAAAAAATGTGTGCTATACTTTCTTTCCATCGTCATCATCATATCAGCCACTGGAGGTTCCACTGTTGGACATTAGCCTGCCCAGGAAAGGGGGAATTCTGCCCATAATTGCCGCACTAGGTAAGCGTATTGGCAACCGCAGAGCGTAACTTTCGCAATAGTGATGTTACTGCTTTCCCTGCCTTGTAAATCTGATCTACAATGTTTCGGAAGGATATACCGCCATCTGTCGATTTTTGTACCTTAGTCGCCTCTAACGACATCTGGTATGGAATGGGGAGGTACTATCCTACTCTGTCAGTAGCCCCACTGCAATTAGTACCTATATCTACCGCCAAACAGTAGTGTTCGCATTGCTATGTTCAAATTGAGAGATACAGAGAAATAACTGGGTAATGTTATATAATATCTTAAACTCACAACATTGGCGATACCTTAGTATATTTAAATACATCAAGAGTCTAAAGGTTGCCTTCGAGTCTAAAGGGGTGTCGGCTCCTATCACGCGGACCGCATGCTTGTTTGTCGACATAGCCTAATAAAAAAAAGTATATTACATTAGTAATTTATCTGTTGTTTAATATCCGTAACACAAATGTTTTAAACAACTTGGTAACAGACAAACGTATAAAATGTTATCATGAGTCAATTATATATATGCTTTTTAATAAAGATTAACCAAGTTTGTAAAGATACTTTCTGAAATTGAAATCCAAGAACAAAAAGAAATTTCAATATAGCACATATCGAGAAAATCTTCAATAATGCTTTTATTATAATATAAATTGCTTTGAAAGGCAAAGACAATTTTTAATCATATTAGATTCCAAGCGAGATTACTGTTTGACAGCCCTATTAGTGGCCATTGTGCCGTTTAGGTCTAGACTGGGCTAGCTGAATGGAAGATGGGTCCGGCGATACCTTAATTGACGAGAGCCTGAATTTTCGAAACCTTAGACCGCTGCATAATAATGGGGTATAATCCCTTATCGAGAGTGGGGGATTTAAGGCGAGGAACTTAGTGCCATAAAATAAGATGTTAATAAATAGCTGCTTGGACGCAAATATCTATGCACGGATGACACCACCTAGATCTGTTCAGGAAATTTATTTTCTGAAACAGACGGATTTATAATCGCTATCCAGGAACAAACAATTGACACGAAGAACTATAGAAAGCACATAATACGCGACCACACCCTCCTTTCTGACCTTTGCCGTCATTGCCACAGCACGTCTAAAACTATTCAGCATATAACTGGTACCTATAAAAGCATAACCCAAACAGATAAAAAATACAGAGCTTCAATACTCCACCAACACCTATCTCACAATATAAAACGAATATCATTACAGAAATAGTTCAATATTTCAAATATACTCTTAAATACACACTAGAGAATCTAAATCATAAGATTTACTAACATAGAACTAATATAAACGATAGGACAATAGCAACAATAGACCGGATATTACCTTACATGATAAACAAAACGAAAAAGTATATATACCATAGATATTGCAGTACCTAACACACATAAATAATCTTTCATCCACACACACAAAAAAACTAAACAAATATAAGAACCTGACTATTGAACTTAAAAAGCAATGGCGAGCTGAAACAGTACGCACAAATCCAATTATTGTATCGGTGTAATTCTTAAAACACTACATAACAGTTTAGAACTTTCATATACATAAGACATAAGTTAATATATAAAATTATAATAATAAAAAAATTGCGCTCGATTACATTTTGAACCATGGTATTCGGTCTGAAAGGATGGTTCCAGCCGAAGTTATAAGTATATTGTTCTATTATGTCGCTAAGACAATAAATCATCCCAATGATATCATTATACTGTTTATTTAAGTTAAGATCAATAAAAAATACATAAATCAGTGAATTTTCCATTAAAAACATTTTCCTTTCACTATCTTTATATACATTTATATCTATCAGCGCCCCGCGGTTTTATCCGCAATAAGTTGTAAAATTTTCATATTAATTTTACATACCCCTCTTTTTCTGGATACAGTAAGGTAAAGTTAATGAAATGATAAAACTAAAGAATAAATGGTTTTTTTATTTTAATGATAAAAATGTTCTAAGAAACGTGTCTGATATAGTTATGCCTTAACAGTCATCTAAAATATAAAAACGTAGCTGTGCGCTACTATCTCAGCCGCATCACCTTACAACATGTTGTATGTTCTAACCAATACAAGACAAAAACTTCCCAATCAATCGAAAAGTTCATTAAACACATGCAAAAAAACATACACGAATGATAATAACTTAATATTCTACACGAAAGGCTTTTGAATGCCTGAAAATTGTTCAACTTCACTCCCACGGGAACATCTGGCTCTACTATTCACTATAGATTTAGTTTCACTTGTTTATTCATTCTATTATGCAACACTTTGTTAACCGAACAATTTTGGCAGCGGCCTCTTAAGCCTAGCCAAACGGTCACCAAGGAAATCTATTTTCGTCTGTAATGGCGGAAATTTAAATAAACCAGGAACGGAACGTTAATAGCGAGTGCACAATACGTTAATTAAATCGTCGCAGCGTGCAGGCGTGCATCTAACTAACGGGCGCATGCTTGTTTACAAAGAAAGCGGGTTTGTTAAGGCATTATGCCTTGCCTTGAAACTTTCTATGGATTAATATGGAATCTATCACAATACACAATTAAAGAGTAAACAAAAGATCTGAAGCATGTACTTAGCCGTGTGGTGACTAACGGCAGAGTAGAATAGTACTTCCCCCTGTATCAGATTTACTCGTCACCCGAAGCAGTGAAGCTCAAATGCAACAATGGGCAGCAGCATCCACGTCGCGAAACTACGCTCTACGATTGCCACCACGCTTGCCTTGCCCGGAAATTATGGACAAAACTTCTGCTTTCTTGGGGAGGCCTATATCCAGCAGGTGACGTTTTACAGCTGCTATGATGATGATGAAGTATCTTATGATGAAGTAGTATAGATACATAATGCACAACAGACACCACATTAAGTAGAAATCAGAAGTTATACATACTCGTACGCATCACATCTGTGTCCCATCGGGGCAGGCAAAAACAATGGATCTCAACTTGTTGCAATTTTAGCATAACTCTCTCGCTTTCTTCACACGCATAAGTACCTTCATACACGCTTGTTTATTATTGGTACTTCTTACCTGGCCCTTCTTTAATATCTCTGCTATCTGCTTAAGGTGTGTTCGCGTAGGTCGCCTTATATTCTCCTTATATCCTTTCCATTCATTTCCGGTCTATATATTTGTGCAGTCATTCTACTTTTATCCAACCTTTCTACATGTCCAAGCTATCTCAACACTCCTTTCTCTATTGTTGTCAAAAATTCATATTCAAACCCCCATCAATCTCCAATTACACTAATCTTTTATCCCTGTTCGAAAAACAAACATACGGTCCACCTGATAGTAGACGTAACCGCAACCGATAGATGCTCGAAATATCACAAGGATATCACTAGCGCAATATAAAACTTGTGACTTGAAGATATTATGTCACATTACCCAGCAATTTCACTGCCTCTCTCACCCTTCACACCGGAACATACCAATATGAACACTGCTATTTGGAGGTAGTAATAGGTGAGGCAACCATCTCATCATCATCTCTCATCATCGACCATCTCTGCATGAGGTTTGACTCTTATAAAATAATAACTCTCTCATATAATATCGTTTGGGAATGGAACCCACAGCCGGCTAAGAGCCTAACTACTCCAAAACTAACAACATCTTGAGAGTCATACCTTGAGAATGTAATAATGAGTGTAATATTACTTGCACTTGCAATATTCCCGCAAGAGTGGGATTTTCAATTAGTCTAATTAATCTCATAGCTGTACATGGACATGTGAACGGATATCTTTATTGGCCAGCACCGTTAAGGCCGCAGTGGGCCGTTTGACATTAGAGGACCCAATTAAATGCAAGATAAGCCGGCCCAGCTCCCGTGCCCTCCTGTCGTGATAATCCCTGCGTCCCTGTTAATGTATGCGCTGCACCAATTACTCGAATTCAACATGTTTTGATTATACATATGCTATATGTTTTATATGCTATATGCTAATACATATGCTATATGCTTATATATATATATAACACAGCGTAAGTCAAAATGTTGACACTTTGTACAATTTGGAAAACATTGCTCACGTTTCATAAAATCATTTTAAAACTAATTGCTTGTACATTTAGTTGGTGCAAAATAGATTTCTTGGAATTTAAATTGTACTTACTATGCTGACATGATATTTGTTTGATTATTTCTTAAACATGATATGACAACTAATTATTTTTAATAAAATAAGTTGTTCACACAATAAAACGCGTAACAGATTAAGACGCACACCTTAAACGAAATTTGTTCAGAATTGGCATTACGCACTCAGTATGAGTGTATTTTTATCAATTTATAATAAGTCTCCCCATTGAAGCAAAATTGTACTGTAAGTCAAGGGAATAAGGCATTTTTGAATTAGCAAGGCCTTAAATGGATTTAAGTTTATAGGCGTTTTAACACTTTACTTTTGGTTTATCTCACAGCGGCAGATCAACTAAAACTGACCTACTTGGCACACTCAACAGATGTACGGCTTCAAGCTCGAGTAGAACGGAGTTCTTCATATAAATTTGAGATGATGAAAAGAACACGTTGAGTTTGTGAATGAGACTGTTTCGAATCAAAGTCAGACTAAAGTCAACTTCTGAAGGATACATCTAGTAGCAGGTGTAAATATCTTTGGCCCTGTACATCCAGTTCCACCTATGTGATATCTATCTTTAGTCTACATCACGTCCAGTATGAGAAATATCTAAATACATGCTATATGTATGTAAGAACATGTCGGGGTATTTCTCATAATTGCCACTATTTTGCAACAAATAGGTGTTGCCCAACTCAGCCGTCTAATATGAGCTACGTTGTATCGGATATACTGCCGTCTATTGCTGTCGGGTACCTTAGCAGACTTTTACGACAGGCAGGGCTGAAAAGTACCTCCTCTGTACCATATTGTTATTAATTTCAAATAATCTAAACGAGATGTTAAAAAATGTGAAACACATTAGCATGAATCACTCTCTCTCTTTGCATTCAATTCTGTATATATTGATAAATTACAAAAAAAATAAACACAATTATTAAATTAGATGGCTATTGATTATTATAAGTCGTACAGCAACAATAATGATATTAAATTTATTTGCTGAGCGCAGATACCGCGAAGGATTTGTTGCTGCCTATCCCAGCCCTATCCATTTGAGATGCACTGTTTCGGATGGATATACCGCCACCTGTCAGTTCTGGTATCTTAGTCGCCTTTTACGACACCTGAAGCAGTGAGAGATACTATTCTACTCTGCCGGTACCTCACGGACTACAAGTACGTTATCACTATGCATGCACATAATTATAATGCACTAATGCTACATCATTTAAATACGATGCATACAATTACAGGCACCAAATATATCTGCCGACGCCCGTGAACGAGGCCAATTATAGACCAGCATTGTGGCAACACGTTTCATATACCACAACCTTACTAAAATTATAAAGGCGAAAGTTTGCTAGTATTGATGTATGGACGAATTGACGTATGGACGTATGTACTACTTTTTATCCCGAAAGCGTGTTCCCAGGGGATAAGTTCGAGTGTATAATGCATTCAATCAAATTGATGCGTCCAAACACCAAACTCTAAATAATATATTTTGAACCATTCTGAAAACATAGCCATTTGATTGAAAGGAAAACAAAACTTTGAATTCATACAGAAAGATTTCAACAGACAACATACTCTTAAAAAAAATTAATACAAGTTGCGAAATCACTCAATATCTATTATCTTAGTTATATGATAAATTAATAATAAATTCATACATAACCTCATACTTTTTCCTGACTAGGCAGAAGTGGATGTCCCGTTAAGCAATTGTGCACAGACAACAGAGTAATTACGAACATAATACCTAAATACATGTTTTACTCCCAGACACAAAACAAACACAAATATTCAACAAATATTTATTTCTTTATTGGTCGATCCATTCTTATATGTAATCTAATGCTGTAATATTAGTACCTATTATATCTGTCTGAAAATGCATGCAGTTTTACATATAAATAATTGAACAAATTTTGATAAAAGTTGGCATGTAAATAGGGTACTATTGATTCCGCGACAGAATGTGTTCCCGCAGGACACGATACGTAAAGGTCATGCGAACAACTCTAAAAACACCTGTAATAGAGCCACGACCGCTATATTTTCAGATAATACCTACTCTAATCCGTCGGTTATTATTACCATAGGGTACAAAATCCGCCAACCAAATTCCTCACGAACAATCCATCAAATACAACATAGTATGTTAACTGCAAAATAATATATCAATGAAAACTGCAAGTCGCCGTGACATGCCGCATAAACGCTACTTGTATTTTAAGTTCAAGCCTAACATAATAATATACTCACCAATGCAAATACTGTCGCATACAATTGAAATGATACGTGCTTTACTATCATGCTCGCCTCATACGGTACACTTGACCCCGTAGGGTTGCACATAGGCATACGCTCGCTGCTTTACTCGACTCATATTTTAAGCAAGCCTTTTGATAAATATCTATATTAAAATAGTTCTGATGGTTTTGTATTCAATTCGAAGCATTTTCAATCGCAAGTAAAAAGAAATGTTTTGTACACCACTATAAAAGCCCGCACATTATTTTTTAATTAGGTAACTAGGTCGACAAACAAGTACGCGTATCATTTTGGTGTCACTTTTAAGTCACACGTTGCAAACTTTTTGATTTGTAGTTACTTAATATGTCACATTACCCAGTAATTTCGCTGGTTTTTACATCTTTCAAACCGTAACACAATAATGCGACCACTACTGTTTAGCAGTAGAAATAGGTGGGAGTAAGGAACGAATCCAGACGACGGTGTACCTTTAGTATAATTACATCAAATTTAACACATTTATACCATTCATTATCTTCATCACATCAGCCATATAAAATCCACTGTTGGATGTCCAACAGTGGATATCCAACCTATGTAGGTTTCCCTATGATATGGGCATTTATGATCATAATTGCCGAGCTCGATTCGCATTGTTGTGTTACGGTTTGAAGGGTGAGAGGCAGTGAAATTACTGCGTAAATGTGTGAATTTCGTTAAGTTTGGTAACGCGCTAGTGATATTATAATCGTCTATAAGCTGCAGTGACGCTTATCACGCGAACTGTATGCTTGTTTGACAACCTAGTCAAACAAAATTAAAATAAAATAATTATGTTTCTATTATCGCCTAAGCCGACACCGTAAGATTGTTTCTCAATATTCTGTTTATTAAATTTATGTCATTTACAACCATATGTCGGCGACAACCCTAACATAATAGAAGCACAGCCATTATTGCTTATTTGGATGATTTGCGGTCGTTTAAACCAAACGTCGTGCTGTAATTATACCGAGATGTAAATATACGTGTACGTGTAATAAACAACATATTCTCATTGTAACTTATCTGCGACACGATTTCATTAACATAAGAAAAATTAACGACAAATTAATAATATTCTTTAGTTATGATTAAAAATCGTCAAACTAAAACCCCCTTTCTAAGTTAATTATGAATACATAGTAGGTAGAAAAGAACAGTTGAGTTTGAAAATGTTTAAGTTTAGTGTGCATTATTAATAAGGAGATTTTTTGTTGTCCCAGTTTTCATAAGCTTTTAAAACGTAACGCTTTTACGTGTTGTTAAAAATTTACTTTTGTTTGTAATACGTACGTACACAGCGTCAAAATAAAAGCAATTCAATAGGTTTGTGTTGTTATCGTTTTACATACCAGCCAGCACTAAACTGACTATAAAAGTGCATAGTGATGGGATCCGTTTTTACGACCGTTTAAAGCATAGTTTTTAGTGCTAATAGCAAATTGGTTGCATTCACTACCTATCGAGAAAGAAATACAATCCTGCCGCGTAAAGCCGCCTTTACACTGTTGCATGATTCTATTTCATTGACAAAGAATTATAAAAAATTATATATTCAAACTATAAATGTTTTTTTAATTTAAATTTCAAGACGTAATCTAGATTATTATTTAGGATAGTAATTTTGTTTTTATTTATTAGATTAATTATTAACATAATCTATTAATTAATAGCATAAATTAAGTCTGTTCTGTTTTTACAACACCAGTTTTATTCTAGTAATAACATTACAATTATTACAATAATTAAAATGTGTTTAAGATGTGCCACAATAAGTAAATAAATGTATTGATGTTGTTTTTTAATTTATTGACATAACTTCTACATTAACCACTGTATGTACCTACATAAATAAAATAGTTTTGTATAGACAGAACTGATATTAAGCCTAATTAAATTTAACTATAAAATAAAAAACCATGTAATGTAAATAAGCTTTGCATATAAATGTAAGTATAATTTGTTTATTACTTTTTTACATAAATAAAGCAAATTTCAAAATAAACATATTGGGTAATAATTTATTTAAAGTATGCAGAAACTATGTCAGGTTCTTCTTTATTTTTCAAATATACTAATAACCAACCAAGTCCAAGATCAGGAAAGTTAATATCTACTTATAATACTTCTTACTTACAATATAAAATATAATATAAAATAATACTTCATAATTCTTAATTTCATTTTTTTTACATTTTGTTTAGTTTTCAATGTCAAAGTTTTTTATTGTATTTCTAAAACATAATTATTCAATGTCAATGTCGGTCGGACTGTTTCTGAAAATATTGTATGCATACTGTATCCTCACTAGAGAAATATAAAGTTAGTATGTACTACTTTTTTAATACAATACAATATAATTAAATAAATTATACTTTACTTCTACATATTTCTATTAAATATCTTTATTATATTTCTTATAATTCATCTAAGCAGTTTATCAACGCTTGCTTTTGTGGTAATATAAAATTAATGTTACCACTAAACAGAGACTTAATAATCATTAAGATTTGATTATTAAAACTTAAAAAAATCTTTTAACTGATAGAGTGAAGAGATACTTTGTAATTGAGTTATATTTTTTCATGATAAACCAATTTTAAACTAAACAAAAACTTTACCTATCATGGATCTCGGCAAAAAAACAAGTATAATAGATATGAACTTAAACAAACGAAATTAAGATATAAACAAACTTTAATTTAGTTCAAAAATTACCGAAAAATAGAAAAATTCAGTTATTGTCTATAACAACATAACCTCTATAATTAAAAACAATATAATAAACAAACAGCCTTACCAGAAACAATCTTCAAGGGTCAGATACTTCCTGCACATAATTTGTGAAATATTTAATTAACTTTCGTGTAATCAGTAACTTTACAACTTTTTATCACAATCTAAACAAACTTGACACATCAACAAAGCATGAAAACAATAAGCAGCCATCTTTGTCTTACAAGTTCTATCTTGTCTATTAATTGAATACAGCCTGTTTTATAGATACCTTTCTCTTTCTTACATACAACATTGTCTTTCAGTGCAAAAGGGATAGCAATATATACCACCGTTCGTATAAACTTTTAGTCTATAGAGAAATACTAGAATTTTACTTTGAATTTTTTCAAAGGTAGTGGTGTACTCTTATATGTATTAATTGAAATGAATTCTTAAATTTACGTAATACATTAGGTTTATTTTAAAAAGTATACAATCCGTAATTATACAACACAATTGTATTCATGAACTGAATTATATAAAATGTGTTACCGTGCAATTGAAGCACAGTAGATGCATGACAACAATTGTAATCCATTGTATTTTCATATTATATAGTATTATTTGTATTACTTTAGAATATATCCAGTTAATATCATATTTTATTTTTTCTTCTATTGTATTCTACTGTTTTCACTCACATGCTTGTTTTTTTTTCTATTCTATAAATGTATTGTTTAAAAGTACCTAGGTATCATTTTGTTTTGGAATTATTTTTCAAACGAATCGTATTTTGTGCATGGATGTCACATGATCCCACTACTAATAGTGGCCCGGATATTAACAAAACGTATTATTCTTTAAAAACTTTATATTTAGACACTTATCTTAATTGTTTAGGTAACAATTATTTTCATTTCTTTAAATACTAATACATATAGTTTATGTATAGATAACTCGTAACTCAATACGACTGCAAATAGATAAATAAATCATTCAAGCATACATCAACACTGCACACCAGTACACACTGTCCCATAGGTGCAAACATAGACTATGGATCTCCACTTGCTACGATCTAGGCGTAACTCTCGCTTACTTTACTCTTGTTAGTCCTTTCATACACGCTTGTTGATTTTTGGAACTTCTGACCTGGCTCTTCTTTAATACCATTCTGTCTCTCAAACACATCATAAATACTACGAAAGTGCGCTCATTTCTACAGCATTTATTCTTCTGCTATACCTAAAATTCACTGTGATGTCATAAAATTCATTAAAATTAAGCCGTAATTATACAATTAAAAATTAGAATGACACATAAAGTTCTAATAATTAAGAGTAGCGAAATTGGCATTAAGCCACAGGGAGGTCTAGGAACTCGCTACCTACGTCTAAAAATATAAAATACTTCGAGTCTCTCATTCGATTGTATCATTTTATGCAACGCTTTTTAGTGGTATTAATGACAAGTAATCTTAGCTTGCTTTGTAACTGAAAGATGAGTTCGACTAAAATAATTAATTAATAATATCTGCCTATATAAAAATGTATCTTCACCCAATTTTACATATTTACTTAATAAGGATTATTCTCTCTCTCTATTCTTACCAACTTCGGAGAAACTAATCTTGACGCTGGGACATACGTTACTCACTATGTCGACCTTATATTTTGTTGAATGGTAAGCAACAATTTTATTTATAAGAACTATGTACACACAGTGACAGATCAATCGACCCAAATCTGTAAAACTTACCGTCAATTTTGAACACAATATTTCGGTTTTATAGAATAGGTAATATCAATTGCAAAGTTTTGTCAGATTTGGTACTGTATAAATAGTTCATATAAATGTGGAAATTTGAGTTTCATTACATTTCGGAATAAAATATGATTAGCTACCTACAATTATTATGAGCGATATATACACACAAACAGTATATATATTTCTGTTTACTCTTATGTACGTTACTGTATATTTTTTAACCTAACCAACGGGTTCTGATGCAGTTTTCAGCATCAGATAGATTTAAGATTATAGTTTATATGATGTTTATATCGTAGTCTCTTGTATATAGCTCCTATTTTTAAATAAACCACCTTTCTCTGTTATAAAATTGCAATGGTTATATTACTACTTCCGCACCAACCACAAATGTATTTCTTTATGGTATCGGAAAATCAATATAATAAAATATTATACCAAACTTCCACACCAAGTAAATACTAAAAACTTGATTTATTTACATATTTTATGCAACCAATTTTCACTTACCAGGTCGATGATCGTTACATTTCCGTCACAAATTGATTTTTGTATATGCAGTAGCACAAAAATAGCGCCCAGGGAGAGACGGCGTACGCGCCGGCAGTATTGAAATCCCGGCCAAGCGTCCAACTCGCTTCGCGTTTTACCTACGCTCAACCTACATTACGAAGAGTATCCTATGACCTGTTACCTCAACACTCCCTCAGTTCTCCATCAGCCCCAATGACATAGTTCGGAAATATGTGATAATAAAGTGATATTGTAATTAGTGTTTGGACAATAGCCAAGTGGATTGTGAACTTTAAATGAACAAGGGCGCCTGCCCTTTTATATCTGGTAATTTACGTTTTAATTCATCATTGTTTTCTTTGTTTGTGTGTTATTGTTTTGCAATGTAGGCTAAAAAGATTTAGAACATTAGGAAAAGTTGTACCTTATATCCAATTGCGCGCTTTTATTGTGACTAGCATTATTAAAATATGACCTTGTTCAAAATTTATAGAAGAAATAAAATAAGATTATTTTCATCATACATTAAAATATTAATTGTGCAACATATAATTAGGTACCTAGGTGATAAAAGTAGACGCTCCTTTAATGTTAAATCAAGTAAAGAGAAAGAATTCGAATTCTTGCATTGTTGTGCAAGCAAATAAAATAGAAAAGTAAAAAATTATAATATCTAAAATTTAACTAAATATATCAGTCAGTCATAAATATATCAATACATATTCTGATCTATGGGGACCTATCCCAAAAAACCTCCTAGTTTATAGAGAAAGGTTTCTTCCAGTATAATATTTTCCTGTAAATATACAATTAAATAGATAAACATGAAACACTTAATATTTTATCAGTTGAAATTCTAATAATGCAATATATTAATTGGTTAAAAGAGCTCATGAACATTCATCGTACAACATATAAAAGGTGACTACAAATGCTCAAAGGATCATATTATATTGATTTTTATGTAAATACGTTTAACTATATAAATAAGAATCCATTAGTTTTGAAATTTCAGAACCTTGTGACCACAAAGATATAGTAGAATGGATTTTATGCAAAGGCTTAGACAGCACCCAAATGTGTGTTGAAACAGCATGTTCATACTATTAGAAAGCCAAAGAGCTATTCGTTTTTCTTGGTGGCAATTTTTACTGTAGCCAATATGATACCGCAAAGATATCACTAGTGCGTCGCCAACCTTTTGACCTATGGATATTATGTCACATTACCCCGTAATTTTATCTCTTTTATCCCAAACAGATGAAATGAGAGCACTGAAAATAAGTAGTAGTAGCAAAGGTTGGTAGTAGAAACAGATAAGAAGCGCTACCCATAACGACGACCATAACGTAAACCTCATACAACGGCCATCTGCATTGGTAACTCACTCTCATCAATTTCTACCGCCAAACAGCAGTAATCGCAATGCTGTGTTCCGGTTTTAAGAATGAGAGATGCAGTGATATTACTGGGTAATGTGATATTATATCTCTAAGTCATAATATTGGCAACGCGGTAGTGATATCCTAGTGATAATACGAGCATGTATAGGCTGCGGTAACGTTTATTCGCACGCAGACCGTATGCTTGTTTATCAACTTAGTCATATAAATAAAGGATGACCATTGTAAGAGATCTACTGCATTTATACCTTTGCTCAGATATGCGATACTGGTGTTGATTACGAAATGATCATAAATAAACTTCATTTATTCTGCACCTATAATTTTCTATATCACCTTCCTCACTCATGTGCCAACAGCACACCTATCTTTCTGATGACCCAATACATCATTGTGATGTCGTTGACCACACTGGCACAATGACAAACTTTTACTTCACATACATTCAGATTAACGTATGCAGTGCAGGGGGTGTTTATAAATTTTATTACAATAGGTCATTTATTCTAATATATAAGCCGGTAGAAACCTTCAGGTATTACATAAGGTTATAGGTAAAAGTAATTTCATTATATTTTTTTTAATAGATGGATTCAGATAAAACTTCTTTATATTAGCCACTGGAAGTGTACTGCTGGACTTAGGGCTCCCCAAGACTGTGGGAACTTCGCACATGATTGCCGCGCTGGGCAAGCGTACTGGCAATCGCAGAACGCAGCCTTTGCGACAGGGACGCTGCTGTCCCCGACCCTTTGCATCTGAGCTACTGTTTAGGATGGATATACCGCCATTCGTCACACCTGGAACAGATACTATTCTATTTTGCCGGTACCACACGGCTATTAAACTTACAAATCTGAACTAAAAAAAAAAGGCAAGGCGCAATGTGTACGAGTATGATGATGAAGCATATGTTATATTGATTATGTTGTAAGTGTTCTATGTTGATTTATGATTTGTTCGTAGGTACGAACAAGTGGTAGGTACCAAGGCTACAGATCAACTATAAAAACCAGTCATAATTAACAATTCGAAACTTAATGCCTTATATGTAGGATTCATTAATTACTGAGGAAATTTGACAGATTTGAATTCATTGATCTGTTGTCTTTATTTATATAATATAGTTTAAGAAGCAGGGGCTCCCAAAGTATGCAAGGAAAAAGAATAAAAACTTTTTAATTTATTTTATTTTACAAATGACAAAATTCTATACAGCAATTACTTTTATTGCTGCCTTAAGCGTGCGTACAAAAGTTAGCAACACTCTACATCGTTATGGCGGGCTGCGGGACTTCCCCGTTTTACTTACTTCATCTTCAACTCAGCGGGTAATCCCCGGGAATCCTTCATCGATATCGCGATGTACCTGTACGTTGTTGTACTTTGCATTGGATGTTACACCACGAAGTGCAGTGCACTGTTTATTTACGCGCTTTATATAAATGTGCATTACGTTGTTATTCAGTACAAACAATATTAATCTTCTGGTTTAGCAGTATTAGTAGCGATTTGTAAAAGAAATGGGTGAAAGAAAACAAGATTATCCCAGCGGCGCTGAGAAAAGAAAAATTAAACAGAAAAGGGACGAGGTTATAAAAAAAGTGCCCAAAATTTCTTCATTTTTCAGAGACAAGATACTGTAAGTGATTTAGATTGGAAAGGTAAGTATTACCCAAACCATTTATAAGGGGCCCGTAGTGATAAACAAGGAAATCTTTTAATTTCGGTCTGTCCATCTGTCCGTCATAAAAGTTGTCTCCCCCCTCGATTTTCACAATTATACTGTATTTAGGGTTCCGTACCTTGATTAAAAATAGACAAAATTTTAACTTATCTATAGAATCGATTTATTTTGTTGTTTGTCTATCAGTCCGTATCGTATCGTTAATTGCCTGTTAAGAACTTCAGATGTGCAGACTCGCTTTCGGGTTCTCGTTTTGTATGGCCACTACACTATGTGCTGCGTTTAAATAGCACGCAGGTATAGTAATGCACGGACGGGCTGCAGGTGATTTTGTATCTACTAATAGGTACGAGCATAATCCGCGTAGAGTCTGTGTGCGTCTGAACTGAACACTCTCTAACTGTGACCCTTTGTAACGTTATTTATTTATATATATCTTTTTAGTTTAGTTTCAAAGCATTCGTATTTATTTTTTAACAATTACTCGTATATTTTTAGATTCTTCTGAAGCATGTTTTTCGTCACATATCTATCCGGAAATAGAAGAAAGCCAAGAACATACTTTATCGGATGTCCATCCAGAAATCGAGGAACCCTTAGTCAACGATTCTGATATATCTGCAGATTGTAATATAATTTCATCAGATAGAGGAAATTTTGGTGACAATTTAACTGAATGCGAACGAAAAATATATCTGATACTGGCAATTTTATGGCAATTTCACGACTGCTATCTAACTATGATGCAACTTTAAAAGAACTTCTTTTGAAACCGAAAGGTGAAATAAATTATTTAAGCCCTACGATTTAAAACGAAATTATTAGTTTGTCCCATTTCTGACAATAATTCTGGATACAACACAAGACTTGTCAAAAATTTACCAACTATCTGTAGTTTTTCGATATATGTAACCGAGGTTACAGAAAATGATGATAATGTGCCTGAAGAAATAAAAATCTGTGAGTCCTTTTTAGGATTTATAGCAGTAACCGATTGCAGTGCTGCAGTTCTGAAAACTGTCATTTTAAATTTGACTAAAGAATATGGAATTGATTTGACTTAATATAGAGGACAGGGATACGATGGAGCAAATGTTATGTCGGGTGTATATGGAGGATTATACACCCTAATAAAAGAGCATGCTCCAAATGTCGATATGTTCATTGTGCTGCGCACGCTTTAAACTTAGTTTTGAACGATGCTGCGAGACATGTTCGTGAAGTATCGACTTTTTTTGATAATTTAGAAAAAAAATATTCTTTTTATGGCAATAGTATAAAACGCTGGGCTATGCTAACTGACGATTCATCGAAAAAATATTTGATTACCCTTAAAAAAGTATGTCTTACCAGATGGTCTTCTAGGAACGAAGCTTTATTAGCAGTAAAGAAATTTTTTTACTAATCATGAAAACTTTGTACCAACTAAATTTAATTTCAAACAAAAAAGATGAACGTGAAGAATGTAAAAGTATAATTAATATTTTAGAGAGTTTTGATTTCTTAGAGCTCGTTACATTTTTTTCTTCACTATTTGAAATTATTAATCCTGTTTCTAAAGCTCAACAGCATGAAAATAATGACTTACAGAAATCTAGTATTTTGTTAAGTAATCTTTTAAATAGACTGTGCCAGTTAAGAAATTAGAATTCATTTAATAGTTTGCTAAATGAATCCAAAGATTTAGCAAAAGAGTGGGGGGTAACAACTGTTTTTAAAAACAGTAGGCGAAGGTAACGAAGCGTTTTTTAGATGAGTTATCACAAGATAAGAGAATTTCCGATACGGAATCCTATTTCAAAGTCAATGTATACTATTACTGCTTAGATTTATTAATTTCTCAAACTAAAGAAAGATTTCAGAGCCTTTGCAACCTGAGTCGAAATATTACAACCGGAGAAACTCCTATCTTCTTCGAGCGAAGAGATATTAAACGCTTCCGGAAAACTGTCTGCTAAATACAGTAAAGACATCTCACTTAATCTTTGTGACCAATTAAAGGCTCTAAAAACATGCTTAAATTCTGAAATTAAAAAAAAATATTCCATTAAAGAACTCATTGAATTATTTCTAGTAAAATTTAATAGTCTTGCATAAGTTTTCCCGAGGTAATCACAACATGCTTTTTATTCTTGACTCTTCCAGTTACAAAGGCAACGGCAGAGAGAAGTTTTTCAAAATTAAAACTAATAAACAATTACTTAAGAACTTCGATGGGGCAAGAACGGCTGTCAGACATCTCACTATTATTATTATTATTATTGTCCATAGAGGCAGAAACTTTAGAAAAACTAAAATCATCATCAGCCATAAATGATTTAATAAAACAGTTTGCCGGAAAAAAGGCAAGGAGAATGAATATTTAAAATTCGATTTTTATTTGTAAAATGGGTAAATAGGGTTGTTTCCTAGTATTCACTCAATTAAAAGTAGATAAGTACACCGAAAGTTCACAAAACTAGAAACACGATAAGCTATATTTTATTATTTATAACTAACCACATAATTTTTTAATAATTTATGAAATTTAAGTTAATCGCCTATTACGTCACGCCATTTAAAATGGCGAGTGGCGCCGATTAGAGACTGATGACGTCACTTTACATTTGATAGTGACAAGTATTTGACATTGACAGGTACCTAAACTGATACATGAGTTGTTTTCTTTACTTCGTATAAAATATATAAGTTTGTTTTAAAAAAATTTTATACGGGGCCCCGACAAGGGACGCTACGCCACTGCTTAGAAGACAATATCAGGACAAATGCTGGTTTAGATCCTGCTTATGAAATATAAAAGTATGAGTAAAATGTACACTTAAAATATAATATATAGTCAATAACTCAGTATATTTTAAACTCAGTCATATAACCCAGTTTAAAGCTTCATTGTATAAAAGGAAGATAGATCAATCTGTTTAAAATATTTATATATGGATTGTTATTTATTCCCATTAATCTTTTCAAATATAGTGGTAAGTATAATACGAATTACGTCATGATAAGCAACTACAATCAAAAGGTTTAAAAATGTCGCATTGTATTAATTGTTGAAATTATGTGTGTGATATAAATATGACAATAGATAACCAAACGCAAAAAACATTGAAATTACTAATCGGTTCTTTTCTGTTGATATTAGACACTGCCACTTCATTCCGCACATGCCTCCAACTATGGTAATTCATTATACCAAGTTTTAAAAATAACACACTATTCACGCTAGCTGTCCACATTCAGAAAAGAAACATTACATTATCACGCTTCGATAGAGGGACCAACCGTGACGTGGCAATGACGTCACCCAACTGTCTGGTTCTGGAGTAGACACCAGGGCCTGGCGAACAGCCAAATGTATTCACTCAACGATTTCTTGAGAAATGGGGACATACTGAACCATCCATCCGAGTCCGGAGCACAATATTGTCAAAATAAATCGTGACACACCTGAGGTCAATAGGTCAAATGCCTATACATTTTATTTGTTCCAGATCGATGATAATGCCTGAAAAACGCCACCAGCGATGAACAACGGCACAAGAAGAGCCTTAACTGGCTCTATACATAAAATTAGAGAATTCGAACTGGAAAAAGTAGGTGTCAAACGTCATAGACAATAATTATTAAGGCTATATAGTTCCAACTTTGTACTAAAAAAATAGCTGTACGGTTTGCAAAATTATTAATAAAATTAGTATCTAGTCAAATGCTTGTTAAGTATTATTTTTGTATAGCTAATGACTCACTCGTGTTTTTGCTTTCAGGTGAGCCTTGTGGAAGAGTTCGACATACTCCAAATAGTAGGTGAAGGATGGTTCGGAAAAATACTTTTAGTAGAGCACAGGGCTTCAGACACAGAAATAGTTTTGAAAGCTTTACCTAAACCATACGTGTCTATTAGAGACTTTTACAGAGAATTCCATTATAGTCTACATTTAAGCGCGCACAGAAATATAGTGACCACATTCGATGTTGCATTTGAGACTGCTGGTTTTTATGTATTTTGTCAAGAATATGCTCCTTTAGGTGAGTATAAACTGTAAATATTGCACATAGCTCGTAAACTGTACACTCGTATCATCTCGCTCTTAACTGGAGATCAGCCAAGATAGCATTTTGAATTAACATAAAATCTAAACATTTCCAGTGCCAGCCCTCATTAGCGCGATGTTTGTATTGGCGGGCTGCATACTAGATATATTCTAGTGAAAACCTAGTCAAACAATGTGTCAAAACATTAAAAAAGAGAGAATTTGGTATGAAACAAAATCATTTGACATGCTAACGAACGTTACAATTTTCAGGTGATTTAACGTCTAATATGCTAGATACGGGGATAGGAGAAATACACACCAAGAGAGTAGCAAAGCAATTAGCGTCAGCCTTAGAACATCTACACCAAAGAGACCTAGTTCACCGAGACGTAAAACTGGATAATATACTCATATTCAAATCAGATTTCTCTAGAATCAAACTTTGTGATTTTGGTGAAACAAGAAAAGTACAATCCTTAGTTAGAAGAAGAAACGAATGGCTACCTTATTCCCCGCCAGAAGTTTTAAAATTGGCAATGGACAGTAGTTACAAGTAAGATGTATTTCAAATATATTACACGTATGTTAGTACAAAAATATGTAATCGTAATTCATTGGATCTAAACGATTGTAACATAAATATTTGTTCGGTGTTATTATACCACGAACAATTTCCATCGTAGTTTCTCGCATAGTAATCGTCATAAATATTTGAGGAATGTGTGTAAACTTGAACTGCCTTTATTCTTAGAAATGTTTGTTTCTGTGCTTCCAGAGCTCTAATTACCCACGATGTTTGGCAATTTGGCATAGTTATTTTCATTTGCCTCACAGGCTGTTTACCTTGGCAGAAAGCTGCTTTTGACGATCCCCGGTATACGAGGTAAGCCTTACAATGTACATTACTTACTGACGAACCTAATAAAACACGTAAATTATGAAGCTAGCCAAATATTAACCAACCGCTTACTATTGCAGCTATTACGGTTGGTACAACAGTGCTAATCCATTAAAAAAACAGCCAAAGTTATGGAAAATGGTCTCCTCGAGAGCACAGAAGATGTTCAAAAAGTTCGTCGAACCTAGAGATGACAGAAGGGTGAATAATTTTAATGAATTATCACGATATCTTGATGACAGGTGGATGGCTAAAGGGTATACAGATAGAGTTGGTAAGTTTATTTTTCAATTTAAACTGTCTAGTTTACCGTTTGCAATTTTGTCCAATCCTTATATCTAATACAGATAAAATCTTTTTATTCAGGGAAGAAGCCTGTCGATCTCTAACTGCACATTACTAAACTGTGCAAATATAGTAGCGATTCTCAATATAGAGAAATAATAAACCAGAGCTATCCCGCTGAAACATGTTTTCGAGATAAAAAGCAGCCTTTGTGTTACTCCATACTACTAATGATCTCTGTACAAAATTTAATTCAGATTTTTTTCATCCATTAAAATCTTAGCGTTTATAATATTAGGTATTACTTTGTTAGGAACTATCACTAACCAATCTGCAATGGGCTTTAATCATCCATAAGATTAGCCAGTGGGATTGCTGAGATATTAGACAGGACTGGGAATTCATATAAAACAGCAAAAACAAATAAAATAAATCATGAACGGCTTGTGTTTGTTGAAAACACCGAGTATCCATAAAACCTTTTTGTTTTATTTACAGCGGGAGGAGACATCGACGAGCTATGCCCGTCAATGTACAGTTTTCATAGTGATCCCAATGAGAAAAATATTCTACTCAAACATTTCCGCGACAACGGCATCGAGACAACTGTGGACCGTCAATTAAAAAAACAAAGGATACGTGAATGGATACAAAACAGCGTCATTGAGGAAGCTGACGAAGAAGTGAATATAACTATTTGTCTTACGTTTAGTATTGTTCGTAAACTTAACTAACAGTGCTCGCTTCTTCGTTCGTGAAATAGGGATTTTGGGGGATAGTAGCCTTTCTCGATAAATGGACTATCCAACACTGAAAGAATTTTTAAAATCGGACTAGCGGTTCCTGAGATTAGCGCGTTTAAACAAACAAACTTTTAGGCATTATAATATTAGTATATGTAGGCAAACCAGTAATATATACTAGTAGAATACGTCCCGATGGCGCACATGGCAGTGATCCTACTGAGCGCGTAGGGTCGATCCCCACTCAGAACAAACATTTATATATACAAAAGAAAGAAGAAAGATTGTTTGTCTGATGTTCTAGTTCTAGTGCTCTCAGCGACTTATTACGGAGTCAGGCCAACGTATGAGATGTTGTGTAAATTTATTATTTATCATTATAATGGCCCATTACAAGCACTTCTGCATCGTCAATAAAAAAAATACATTATTATTTCCAAGAAGGAACTATTTAAATCAATACTTATAATAGTCGACCCTAATTACGAGATCATAAAAGTCACCTAACATGCAGGTTATTAAATTAGGCCTACCTTAAAGTAATCTACCACATGGACTGACTGCAGTTCATTATACGACCCACCAGAAAGGAAGCTGCAAGAAAAATTGGTGATAATAACAATGCCAATAACATTGATTGAATGGATTGTTCAATTTAAGCAGTGCTGCCTCTAATCAGTTATCATTTGTATGTTTCCAGGAAGAAAGTGTGCATGGTGGTTATGACGACAGCGATGTAGAATTAGAAGATAGATCCAGGCCCCATCCCATCGACGAGTCACACAGAGTTACACTACGCTTCGACACAGAAAAGCACATTAACCCTCGAACTGGTGAAGTTATTGATGGAGTAAAACCTGCACCTGCTGAAAAGAATCCCCTATCCTATGATGTCCAAAACATAGAGCCAGTAGCTCCAGTCAACGTAGTCCGAAGATATGGTGTAAAAGAAGAAGGATCTTCGCATAGTTCTACAAAAGACAGTGCGTATGGATCTATGGAAGTAAAAGTAAATTCATCAAAAACATCGTATAAAGCCGAAAATAAAGTAACCACAATTGACACGTCAGTGCAGAATTCACCCAGTAGATCTCTGAGTGGCTCATCTATACAACAAAATAAATCCCCTATGCTGACTCATGCCCAAAGAATTCAAAGAAGTGAAGAAGTTTTTTCCAAAGAACTAGAAAGTATGAAGGGTAGCACTTCGACTCTTCATTCATTAGGAACTTCATCAAGGTCAAATAGTCTTCATGTTTATCGAAACGGATCTCTTGATAGTGCATCCAATTCAAATATTAACATTGATGTTCCATTACAAATTGAAAACGTTGGTAATTCTTCCAGACCAATCAATCCAGTTGTGACACAGAATGGGTTTAGTCCTGGTAACAAAACATCACAGCAATCGAAAACATCGTACACGTCAATGAAAACAACAGTATACGACAGAATTAACGTTAAAAAGGATATTCCCGTAGAAAATAACTCAATTAATCAAATTTCAGATAGTCCATACACATCAATGATGAATATTGTGCAAGGGCAAATCAAAATCACACCGCACAGTAACGAGGCCAATCGAAATGTTATAGATGTCTCAGTTACGCCCTTTAAGCCCGTAGCGCAAAATAGGAAAATATAATTTGCTCAAAAAATATTTAGTGATAAATTAAAATGAGATATTATTGTCTTTATTATATTTGAAGAAAAAAAGCAAAACTCATGTAATCTTTTCCTATTTGTATATTTGAATACAATACAGATTATATCATAGAGTAAAGTATACGGTCAGTTATACCTACAATAGTTTTAGGTATGTATACATATACATACATATTATTGGCAAACACTGTGCTTTTCATTCTTGTAATAATGAATAAGTTAGAGTCCTTCATGTATTTAAAGTAAATATACTTTACTTAATTAGATTTAAGTTGATAAAGATAGCTTGTACTTTATTTTAGGGATTTTATACTTACGTGAATTTAGATAGGCCTATATACTGTATACAATTTATATACAGAATTTTACAAAATTTCAATGTACATATGTACCTACATATATATTTTTTTGACATTGAATTTTATGTATTATTATAACCAATAAACTTTATAAATAAAGATATTGGGTGTTTTCTATTCCATATCCCTTGTCCACATAGCAATAAACCAACTTTTAGTTAAATCAGTCAAAATTTTGAAATTTTGACAGATTTGAAAAGGTTGTGAAGAGTAAAATAGAATTATTTCTCAGACTATCTGATAAACTGATAATTTACAAAATATTTATCGATTTACGGAACTTCTACTAGTTTCCAAGACTACAGATTAAACGATGTGAATCATCATCATTGAAAAATTCAATTTATTTTGTTACAATTCAGTTTCATTTTTGTATTCAACTCAGTCTTAATATAATTTAACGAAATATTAGGCTGAATCTTAATATAGGCTGCCTTTTTATGGATAAATTTTAGCCAAACAGAAATGTCCTGGTACTTAAAGCACCAGATTCACCTAAACAAATATCTTCTTAAGATTCACTTCGAAATGATGACAGATTTCAGCAAGTTAATTTGCTCAAATGTATACATACACAAGGCAACATTATATATGAAATTTGTAAAAGGTATACTAAAGTCAGATTTAATGGTTTCGATCAGAGTATAATGCTAATGGCAACATTTCAACGGATCTGATTAACTGGGTTTGTTGCTTTATATTTACTTAACACTTACAAAAAATGAATCGTATACGTGTTTGACTACTACTGTTAAATGAAAATAGTGTAACATTATTAAACCAAATAATAATGAGATGCAACGAAAAATATGCAACGATTAATAGCTTAGGTAAACTTGTCTTCTTTTATTTTATGCGTGTATGTATTCTCTTAGGAGACATTAAAAATGCAGAGAATGATTAGTAATAAACACCTTATTAATCTAAAAATGAACATTCATTTAAAATGCCTGTTTGATTTATTTACAGCTATCTGTAAAACAATCAAATATATGTATTATCTATACGAAACAAATGTTTTAGTAGCTCAACACTAGCTGTCAATACAATGTCAATGTTATGTTATGTCAAAAAATTTAATAATAATTCTCTTTACCGTACATTCGCCGCGCGCGTTAAAAAGATTTAATAATGAAACAACTTTTTTTAGTATAACGTATCTGTCATAATCAAGCGTAGTACTTAATATATAAATACATAGTGTTTTTGTCTAATACAGTTAAAATATCTAATAATATAATGAAAATCTGTGTCCTAACCTCTTAATTTCTTGCTGTTATAGTCAACAATTTTTAGTTTTATAAACCGAGAGAATATGCAGAAATTACAGGATAGTGTGTTCTCCATTGTTAAGACTACAAACCTATCGCCGGCTGTATTTAGTTTTCTACAACCATCCGAGGATTTGATAGGTAGGTACAAAACAATGTAATATGACAACATAGCTAAATTTATAAATGGTAATTATGTGTTGATACACTTTTACTATAATCGGGCATATGACAGCATCAGTCCATAAAAAAATACTCATAGCTATGTCTAATGAATTAGGCTTGATAAAAAAATTAAATACTTTATTATGGTACTGTCTTTGAAAATCATATTTTACAATTCCAGATAAAACTCCCTTAGGTGGTATCCTCAATGATACAAAACATGGCTGGTTAGCTTTGGGTCCTAAATTCTGTGTAGTTGATTTAAGGACTGGTCTCAAAATTGCTGCTCGGACCTTTGGAACTCCCTATAGGTAAGAATCACTTATTGGACTATCAAAATTTTTCCAAATTAGATACAATTACCAATAACTTTCAATTGATGCACTGTCTATAACAATGTATTTTTTGCAGCATTTCTAGGACAACAGTTACTAGTGTAGTGGAACTCCCTATACCACTCACAGACAACTCAAAACAATTGATAATCAGCATAAGTGAGGACATTACTAGTTCGATCTGTGTGTTTCACATAAATGGTTCACAGATTCTGCGATGCATTCAGACTGATTTAGTTGTGACTGAGCTGTCCATCTCCGATGGAATGCCAAATGGACCTTTCACTTGCTTTGATGGAATCATCATGGCGGGAACAAAGAGTGGAGAAGTGTTTGTTTTTGATCTTAACAGAGCTAGTCTCCTTCAAGGTATATAATATTGAATCACAGTAATTATTTTCTATATTAAAAACCTCTACAAAAATGTAAATCAAAAGTTTAGTGTATTTTAGCTGATAGAGTACAAGACCTTCAACTTTTTGTATTAAATATAAGCTTAGATACCACAGAGTTTGTCAATATTAGTCTAAGGCTTGTGTTTAATCTGCAAAAATATTCAATTTCTACTATCATAATTAATCATATATACTGTTCTATTTCAGCAATTAAAGATATATCACAAGGCTATGAAAACAACCCAGCCAACTTAACCTTCTTGCCAATGAATGCCGTTTCCCAAATAGATGAACAGAGAGACTTAGCTCTTGAGAACAATGATCATTTAGCCATCTTATTAAACGAGAGCTCACTAGTTGATGGTCAACACATATTCCGAAACCCAGATGGCACTGTGTGCATGAAAGCTAAAAGGGATTATATCAGGATAACTGTTCTCCAGTACATCCCGCAGTTAGGTAGCTTAGCAGTTGGCTACAATTTTGGTGCCTTTCAAATTTGGAATTTACTTACTTTAGATTTAGAGTTCACTTCTCAAGTAAATGTAGAATGTTTGCCAGTCACTCAATTTGGGTTCCAGGTATGTCATGTCTATGCATTTAAGAATTCATAAAATATATATTTTTTAACTATTTTAATGCTTTTTGTTTGCTCTTTTAGGAACCTTGTGATGACCCTAGAGCGTTTTGCTACTTATGGGTTGTGTTCTCAGTGATAGATAGATTTGAAGGAGAAGAGTTTCCATTGGCTGTGATGTATTCCCTGACATATCAAGGAAAAAGGATGCTGTCCAATACTAAATGTCTTTATCAGGTTAGTATACCACTTACTTAAACATATTCTTGCCTTGTGTCGAGCAATAATAGGTAATTTATATATTATAATAATAGGCTATATTTACGAAATTAGTACATTTATAGTTATTCTAATAATTCATTTATAAAAATATAATGTAAACAGGATGGTTGAAAGTAGAATGACTGCACAAATATATAAAATGGTAATGAATGGAAGAATAGAGGTGTAGGAAGAACAAGGCAAACACACTTTAACCAAGTAGAAGAGGTATTAAAGAAGGGCAAGGTCAGAAGTAACTAATAAAAAAGCATGTATGAAAGAATTAATGCGAGAGAGGTATGCCAAGATGTAGGAAGTGGAGATCCTTAGATTCTGCCTACCCCAATATGTATATGAATGTACTATCTCTATACTGTTGAATAGTTACTAATTAAATAACTCCCAGGATTTTTCAATGGCCACAATAAGATTCCAAGTGGAGCTGAAAGCCATTGAAGATGCAAACCAACTTGTGGGAGGCAACTGTATTTCCTGTCATACATATTCTGTCAACTCTACATTGGGCTCAGAAGGAGAAGACAGTAAGTGCAAAGCAGTTTATATTACTAACTATGTATACTTGGTTGTATTATTATTTTGCTTCTTTTTTATATTATCTATCAAGTTTTTAACTATGTATGGATATTTGTTACTATTTCCCCCAATAACTACTGAATAGAAAATGTACAAGTATATAGCTCGTACATCAGACAAGTGAAATTATATAGGCTATAATGCCAGTTTTATCTGCAAACTGGCTAATATTTATATAATATGTTATATGTACCTAATAATTTTGTATAAAATATTTCAGGTATGTTAAACATCTGCCAGTTAGTTTGGGAGTGTTGGGGAGATAATGATAACTCCTCCTGCCAATATGGAATGCTACTATTTGATTTAGATCAATGGTACAAAGATCAAATGCCATGTGAGTAATAATTTTATTGAATGTTTTTTCAATTAAATCAATATTATTTTGCTGTTTTAATCAATTCTTGGATGTGCTCATAATTAAAATATCGTATTATATTTTAATTACTAGCTGTGCCCGCGACTTCGTTCGCGTGGTTGTCGGAAACTATATCGAGATTATTTTTTGATTGCTCAAGTTGGTTTATGTTATTGTATAATCGTGAATAAGATTTATTTTAATAATATATAAAAAATAATGTTCTTAAAAATAATGGGTCGAAGTATGGGCATAAATTATATTATAACTTTTGTTTAAAATAAAACACGCTGTATTCAACCGTTCCGTAGGGAGCCGACCACGCGTCTGAGCCGCGCGGCATGGTACCTCGCAAAGATACACTCGCGAGTGGTAGTGGCAAGCACGGCGGTGGGGCGAGGCCCACCTCCCCCTCACCCGCCGCCGCGCGGCCTGCTTGCACATTATAATGGTAGCAAGCCTTCTTCGACAAATAATGTTGTTATAAGTAAATCTTGAGAGATAGACATATACTGTCGCGGACTTTATTTTTATTATTAAAAAGGAATAATTCTTTCATACATAGTTTTTGAATAACTTAAACTGTTTATGCAGCGCATGCGACGAAAGACCTCAAATATGAATAATTTTCCCCGTTTTTGCAACATTTCTCACTGACGCTTCGCTCCTATTGGTCTCAGCGTAATGTTATATAGCCTAAAGCCTTCCTCTATAAATGGACTATCCAACAAAAAAAGAATTATTCAAATCGGACCAGTAGATCCTGAGATTAGCGCGTTTAAACAAACAAACTCTTCCACTGTATAATATTAGTATAGATGAGCATATTATGAGCAATTATGAACATATTAGGCTAATGTCGTCTCCTAACTTGCCGATACGTGCGCTTCGGCCCATGGTCTCTCTTTAAAAAATTACCATATATAACTATAAAATATGATGTCCTCCTTTTTTGTTTCATTAGACATGTTGACGTTGACAATCATGGTTACAGCCCGCATGATAGTAAGCGTCACTGCAGTCATAGCATTGCCAACGTTATGACTTGAATATTACCATTGTCACATTATCCAGTAATCCCACTGTCTCTCTCACACTTCAAACCGGAACAAAACAATGGGAACACTGCTATTTGGCGGTAGAAATAGATGAGAGTGAGGTACCAATGCAGACGGCCTGTGTATAAGGCTTACCTCATGTGTGTATAATTTATTATTTTATTGGCGATATCATTTATTAGATGCCAGCTTGTATTTTGATTTATGTTCCTCATTAGCTATACGCATATCGCTTAATTTGATCGTATCCTGTCGCTTTTTTGCGTCGTAAAATAATTTTCGACGGGGACACAGGACAAAGAGGTAATCTACCGAGCCGTTTTAAGTTAATCTAGGATTACTTACATGTTCGTAGCCACTCACCGACTGGAGAGTAATGCATTCATGAGCACGACGTGGTGTCGCGAGCTGGGCCAGGGCAGCGTCATGCTGGGCGTGCGCCTCGACGCCGCCTCCGTGTCGCCGTACTCGCACGCCACGCGCCTCGAGGAACACTTCTACCCCAATTCGCTGCAGTACAGTGAGTGTCGGCCGCCGGGAGAAGCGAGCGAGTCGCCATCACGAGTCCGCCGAGCGAATTGAAAAACCGATACGTAGACCCGTACTTGCACGCTCGTTACTTTGTTCGCGTGGCCATTATGATAGTGGACATATTGCGTAAGAATTGAAACTACGTTCCCTGGATTCGGTTAAGCCGCGGTTTTTTTCAAACGAACCTAATGCTGGGTTAGTTTAAACGTCAATCCTAGCGCCACCGGAAAGTTCATTATTGAATGACCCTATGTCCGAGTCATTAGAAGTCCACTGCTGGACATAGGCCTCTCCAAGAAAAGAGAATATCGCATTTTGGTTCTGGTACCTTAGTCGCCTCTTACGACACCTGGTAAAGGGGGAGGTATTATTCTACTCGGTACTGGCAGTACCTCACGGCTCCGTCGGTGGGACCGTCGGCTATTAATAGAGGGTGACTCTGAAACCGGACCTTGGCTCGAGTGACCGTCGTTAGGAACAGTTAATCGTTGTTTGCAAAAGAAGAGGACTGCGTGAGCCCGGCTGTTTTTGTGCGGTCGGTAATCGAAAAAGGCAGGGACTATACGCTTTCGTCGACAATCGCTGTCTACTTCTAATCGCTTCTACGAAAGGAGTGTGTGGAATATATGTGAGGGCGACTTAGGGAGGCATTTAAAGTATAAATAAATTGTTTGTATGCATATAACCCCAGAACCAACAAAACTTAATTGATAATATTTTATTAAACGAGAAGTTTTGATGAATCTAACGTTTTATCTCTTTACTAGGAGGTAAAGACCAAGCAACGGAATTAAAACTCCAACAGTTATGGGATATTTTGTGTTGGATTTTTTTTAGTACCCGTCTCAGTCGTAGCTATAATAGTCTGAATTCGCTTTCAGACTGCGTATGCCTGAACACGTCGGAAGTGAGTGTGCTGAGCACGAGCGGCATCCAGCGCCAGATCATCAGCTCCATGGACGACATCGGGCCCACGGCGCTGCTCAACCCGCCGCGTCTCTACAACGCCTGCGTCACGGCCGGCCTGACGCCCTTGTACGCGGACCTCTACTCCAGGAGCCCTAGTCAGGTAATTTATTTATTGAATAGTGCCCTAAAGTTTCTTCATCTGTGTTATAAATAATAAAACGGATATATCAAATCTTTATAACATCAGCTATGTGTGTTGAAGCCCCGTTAAAATCGGTTCAGCCGTTTCAGAGATTAACCGGAACAAACAGCCAGGCAGTCTATTTTTTATTAAGAACCATACTATTGCATATAGTGAAAGGCTGTTAATTTGGAATGACTGGCAAATATTCTTATTTACATGTATAGATATGTTTTATTAGACCGACAATATTGTCTTATGAATCAAATTTCTTTGAGAGGTTTTAATCATAGGAAATGCTGAACTATATTTAAGATTTTACTAAAAAAAATCCGTTTGCCGACACCTGAGACAAGTAGATCTTGAATAATCATCATCATTCCCGCCATCGTAAGTCCACTGCTGGACATAGGCCTCTCGAAAAAAGGGGGAATTTTGGCCATTATTGCACGCTGGGCAAGCGTGTTAGCGTGCGCGGACTATAATTATAATAAAAATTATACTACACTAAACACCTGTCGCATCACAAGAAAATTCCTATCCTCTTCCAGTGTCTATTATATATTATATTCCACTAGGTGGTATATAATATATAATAGACACTATTATACACTATAGGTATATTTTCCACTTACACTTAAATTTTCTGCTTCTATCGTTAAGCCATGGCCCGCGTTAGTTGCCAACGACACTCTTTAGAGGAGTAAAAATATCAAATAAAAAGGTAATAATAATAATAGTTTATTTTCTCGCGACAAACATTACATTATTCTTATGCAAATACAAGAAAGCGTTGCTACTATAATTGGTGGGAGTGTTAGTCGAGCTGGTGTCGCAACAAAGAGACTGGCGAGCATGACGAGCCGCGTGTGCGGGCGTGTCGCAGGAGGAGCAGCGGCGGTTCCTGCTGTCGGTGGCGCTGGAGGCGCGCCTGGCGCGGTTCCTGAAGCGGTGCGCGCACGACTGGGCCACCGGCAGCCACGCCGGCGCCGGCTGCACGCTGCCCTTCCTGGTACACTCGTCTCTTTTATTTATTTGCTTCACTGGCGATTGCATGTGTGGTATTCGACCTGGCCTTTTCTCTATTCCCACTGGGTGGGACAAATCTTGGGTAAACAACGCGTACATTATTACAAGATAAATTGATAGTTTGTTGTAACTTAATATTAAATGCGGCGTCGCTGCAGAAGTACTAAAAAGTTTCTCGAAATACGTTACAATTAATTCTTATACTAGTTTGTTCAAATAAAAACAAGTCTACCAATTACATGAACTTAAAAAACTGAAGTTTCTCAAAGAAACCCGAAAAGTAAGTGTTTTGGAGTGAGGAGCCGAAAATGTTGCGATGACTTGTATCTTACATATGATGAAAGGATTCTTCAAGAAAGCAATCTTAAATAATCTTTTGTTCTAATAAAATACACGTTTCTATCTCTACCTTCACAGTTAACTATTTTTTTTATATATTATTATTTTTTCTAATAAGCAATAATGTTTTCTCTATAAGGACTATATCTTATTTTTAATATCTCCTACCTTCAAAAGTTTTCAAAATCATTGATTCCATAAACACTTCGTGTCTGTTCTTGTCAATTGAATTTCAATGGATATCTTTTATTATTTCCATTACATTTCTAATCTTTTGTAAATATCTTATTTATCAGCGTAACTTGGTTTTTATTTCTGTGTTATTAAGGACACAATTGTTTTTTACTTTAAAAATAAATGAGTAAAAAAACTTTATTAAGAAATGTTGTTTATGTTGTAACCTCTTTGACAAATTAATGATCGTCAGCCACAGCCCGTAACTTATTGTGTAAGTATTTTCTTATTTTCTAACTAATAAATTTCACAGGTGGACTGGTGCTGGCAGCGCGCGATCGAATTGAAAGAGAATGCGAAAGAACTCACTGCGCCTCTATTCTCCTCGTCTGCCTTACCCGACAGGTAAACCGAATTAAACATACGACGGTCATAAATTTAAGTACAATGTACAAGTTTTCAAGGAGAACAAAGGAGAAAATTAAATTAATTATGATTTTAGCAATAATATTGAAATTGAATCCTCTTTCACTTTAAACTATTAACAAAACAAAGATATAAATAAATACAACATTTTTTGTCCCTTACGCCAATTGCATTTCTGACCGCATATTCAAATGTGCATAATAAGTTCGTTTGAACAACAGAATTAAGGTTGAAACTCCCTGCGACTCGACTCTGAACCGACAAATATAATATCATTCTAACACTGTATTTCTAATATCATTTTAATATACAGTCATACAGTGTAATATACAGTCTTCAGGCGCTGACCTTTTTACATAAATCATATTGACAAAGAAAATAAGCTGGGAGTTAGCTGTCAGCGAGCTTACCGCCTTCAGACTACTCGGTAATTGACTCATCGCAGGTCTGGCATCGAAAATAATACAATTTGCCAAGAAAGAAAGTTCGTCTTCAATACCATATATATATATATATATATATATATATGTGTATGTGTGTGTAAAAGGACATGCTGACTGACTGACTGACATATCATCGCAGGGCCAAAACTTATTAGGCCTGAAAAAAACAGTGTAACATATACCACTTATCGAAAAAGGTGGAGCTGAGCTGAGCAGCTGAGCATAAATGAGATTCTACAAGTTAATGCGGGTGTAACCGCGGGGCGCTGCTAGTTATATTACAGTTCGTTTAAAAGTTACCCGTGTTGACCGTACTCCCTTTACTGCCAGGAACGTGGTCCGCTGCCTGGAGCATAGCGTGCAGCAGCTCACGCAGCTGACCGGCCTGCTGGACGCCGTTCTTACCAAGTGCTGCAACCTGGTCGTGCCTGACGGTGAGTCGACCAACCAATAGTTTTAAAACTTATGTCAAGTCTGTATGTATACTCCACTATCCCTACTTTAAGCATTAAGATTACTCAGATTTATGCCGTGTGGTACCGGCAGAGTAGAATAGTACCTTCCCCTGTACCTAGTGTCGTAAGAGGCGACTGAGGTACCAGAATCAACAGATGGCGGTATATCTATCTGAAACAGTGTAGCTCAATTGCACGTGGCGTTAATGGGCAGCTCATCCTCGTCGCAAGCTAGGCTTTGCGATTGCCATTTCTTGAGGAGACCTTTGTCCAGCAGTGGATATCCAACGACTGATATGATGATGATGTTTCTTTATGTGCAGCTCTAAGCGAGATGGAGGAGAAATACAAAGGCATCGGCACCCTATCCCTGTACTTCCAAGTGGTGCAATGGTTCTTGCGCGTCGGCCTACTGCCTGAAAGGAACGACGCGTGCGAAGCGTTGCCTTACCCCGCGCACCAGCTGTACACCACCTACAATAAACGGTATCACAAATAAACATTAATGACCAATATTGAGTAGAATTATTCCAGGTATCTGATAAAAGTTAGCTTTCTGCTGCAAATATTGTAGTATGATGTAGTAGAGTAAGAATCAAATTCGATTGCCGTGGGGTACCGGCAGAGTAGAATAGTACTTCCTCCTGTACCAGGTGTCGTAAGTAGCAACTAAGACACCGTCGGCTATACCATTTACCATTCCTACACTGTGTAAACTTCACAATAAGTATAATAATAAGATTGACTTAATTTCCGCTCCTTAAGGCCAAATCCATTGGTTAAAGTTAAATTAAACTTGATTAAATTAGATGAATAAGAAAGGTTTAATGTCGTCTGATCGCACAACGCATGTTGTGTGATCCTACTTATTGTACAGTTAGTTTTAAGTTCTGGTTTTTGTATACATGCTATCACGGTGTAACAATTACTGGTTTACCAATAAATAAATATAATTTATCGGTTCAGGAACCCATAGATGGTATGTTCGACACAGCGTAGCTTAAATGCAATATGTAACGGACAGCCACTATCATGCTAGCTCGATGGCGTTCAATGGTAATAAATAAGGCAAAAAAAATAATTTTTTAGGTCATTGTGTACAATTCACACAAATGAATTAATTATGTACAAAAACTTTAGTCATGGGTCAATGAACCTTTGTTCAAATGGAAATACGTTAATTATTTATTGTATTGCGTTTAAACCTACATCATACACGAATTAGATTAATAAAATCTCATTTAAATGCTGTATATTGTGTTTTTTCATTTTATCAAAACGTTGACATAGAATGATGAACGAAATACACAGCGTTAAAAAACCGTTGTTAAGATATTTTATTATGAACTAACGACCCGCTCCGACTTCGCGCGGGTGCAGAGGATAAAAATAGTTATTGTGCGTTTTCCCTAAGAGACTTTTTTAATGTGTACAATACTGTAATTATTTTGATAAATATCATCGGGTTCAGCGTTTGCAATGTAAGCGCAAAAAATGTGTTTATTTACGATATAACATTAGAAAACTCAGTGTTTTTGTAATATATATATATATATATATATATATATGTATAAACATTTCTCTTTAATCACTCTATCTATTTCAACACAACAAAACACATCAAATATTTTTAAGTTAACATACGATATTTTAAAGTTCTAAGCGTGCATAGGGACGGAAAGACAGCGGAAAGTGTCTATATTTTATACTATGTATGGATAGTGGAGATAATATTTATTTTAATTGTTGATATTTCCGTTGCAGACGGGTAAAACTTCAGCGTTTGGAAGCGAACACACCGGTTGAGGGAAATGCTAACAAGTCGTGTTCCCTGCTTTACATCGATCAGCTGATCGAAAACGAATTCGGAGGTGCGAGTATACACGAGTGAGTAGATGTTTTTATCTATATTGAGTGACTAGATTTCTTGTATGGCGTTTTCAGGCCTCGTAGACAACATAATAATGTTCGCTCACTAAAACAACAATCCAATACATCTTTTGTCGGCAGCATGTGGGTGAAAGGAGGCAGCGAATGCAACGGCCTGTACCCGCCGCCGTCGCTGTACTCCTTGCTGCGGTTATACTTGCTGCCCGACGTGGCGGAACAGCACAAACACTCGCTGCTGCTGTACCTGCTCGTCGACTACTCGGTCGTCTACGATCAAGTGCGGTGAGTGCAACGGACCCGGCCCGAAGGCGCAGCCCGTAGTGATCTTATCTTATGCGCCTTGTCGTGGGTTCGAACCCGTCTCAGGACATATATTTATATAGTCATATTTGTGTTTGTCCTATGTCTGGGTGTTAAAAATTTGTATTATATTTGTGATTTGGATCCAACTAAATCTATTAGACACACTGCTGTCTTAATGACAAATTGATACATAAATGAGGAAAAAGTTAATTGACTATTGACTGGCAAGCAAATGATAAAAGAGTTGTAAGAAAACCAGGCGACTGTTGGAAAATTAAAAATATTTATATTTTCAGATACGAAGCGGTTATCCGCAGGTTGATGCAGTTCCCGACAATGTTCGGTCTCAGCAACACCGCTATTAAAGCCACTCAAGCGTTCTGGCATCTGGATCATCGAGATTTCGACGTGAGTACTAAAATTCCTAATGGTACCTCCTTTTGTACCAGGCGTTGTAAGAGGTGATTAAGGTAGCGGACCGACAGATGGCAGTACAATGCGGCTCAAATGCATAGGGTGGCGATAGGCAGCTGTCACCCCGTCGCGAAAGCTGCGTTCTGCGATTGCTAATACGCTTGTCCAGCGCGGCGATTATCAGCTGATATGATGATGTTGATGAAGATATAAAGTGCAGACCTCGCAGTGTTTTATAGTGCAGTGTGATAGTAAGTTAATTCTGACTTCACAGTTCGCCCTAGACCAACTCCAGTGCCTGACCGGTAACACGCTGTCCGAGTGGCAGCACAACGTTGTCCTGTCATCGCTGCTCGCGCAGAAGAAGACGCAGGCGGCCCTGCAGTACCTGCACGTGCGCAAACCCGCGCCCGTGCAGTTCAAAGATGGCGACGGACTCAACTCTAGCAGGGTGAGAGAATAATGAATCCCCGAACTGTTTGTACGCGCGTAACTCCGGAATAACTGCATTATTAAAAGCTCTACTTTAACGGGCTTGATGGCGCAAGTGCGTCTTGCGCCAAAGTTTGTGGGTTTGATTCCCACCCAATACAAATGTTTATATAATATTTGTGTTTTTTATATGCCTGGGTGTTTGATTATGTATGTAGGTATTATATATGCGCTCGTGCAGTGGGTCGCCCTCTTCTGCGAATAACGAAGTAACTGTCTGAAATATCGACGGTCACTTACGCCTAGATACAATTTCAGAGGCGTCCTCGAGTGACAGCCATCGGTCCCGGTCCCGTTCCGCCTACGGGGGCGGGGGTGGGGGGCGCGGATACAATCGGGCATAGGGTCGTTCATTATAGAGTGGCTTCGTCCATCCCTTCGGTGGTGCTGAGTGCATTAATCTCGGGGATCCACTTAGGTATCAAAACTATTTTAATAAGCTCACACTATTGGTATATTATCTTCAAGATATTAGGTGGCTGAATATGAGAAGGGATTGATGAGAATAGAGATTCGCGACGCTGTTTGAAGTCGTTGAGAACAGTTCAAGCTCCTTCCCGTCGCTTTTCTCGCCTCGCGCTCACCTTGACCGCCCGAGCTCGTAATCTCCGTCTGCTTTTTATTCTCTTTTCGAGAATAAAAAGCGACGGACTCGACTTATACGAGCGGCCGACTTACGAAAGTGTTGCATATTAATGTCCCGATCTAATAACTTTAGGTGAGCGAACACGACAAGCTGGAGGACTGGCAGGCGTGCTGCAGCCTGTACCTGTCGCGCGGGCTGGTGTTCGAGGCGCTGGACGTGGTGCGCGTGCGCGCGCGACACGCCGCCGACCTGCGCGACAAGCTGCGCGTGCTGGACGTGTTCTACAGAGGTGGGTGTGTGTCCTGCACACTGTACACTGTACACTGTACTGGCGCGTTCTGGTTTTTAAAGCGCTAACGTAGAGTGCTCACTTAGTTCCTCTGTTTTGTATACAACAACTTTACTGTATCCAAGGACGGTCAATCGAGCTGAAGTTCGGACTCAGGGTCGCCCAAGTGATAGCCGTGGGCCCTGCACCGATGTTGCAATCCCTGCGGGGGTGACGCGGGTCACACGAGAACAAACGGTGGAGAGAACTATGTTTATAGTTTATGGCCGTACGGTTATACATGGTGGGAGCCGCCGCCCTTAACGCGCCTTGCGACTCTGTAGAGGACCAACACCAGCGCAAGCACCAGATGAGGCAGGTCGCACCGGTGGACCATGACCCATTACTATTACCGCGTCAACCGAAGTCCACTCCCCCCTGCCCAGAGAGGTACCGAAGCTGTAAAATCGCATACATCCCAACGCACTTGCATACATCTCCCCAAGTTCTCCTAAAGCTGCTGGATTAACAGGCATTCATGTTAGCGACTCACACATCCAGCTGTCGGGTGCTGGCACCGCAGAAGCTTCATGCCAGAGTAAACAAACCCCACCAATCCGCTAAAGGGTCCTCAAGCCTCGTACTTATCGATTGCATTCGCCCATCAGCAGAGGCGCCTCTTACTAAACTCGTACTCGCAGTGTACGAGGTGGAGCACCCGGACACAATGGTACCGGGCCAATGGATATTGCCCCACCTCTACAGCTAACCACATATAGTCAATACGAATCCAAACCACAATTTGAGGCACCGCATGACAGAACTCTGGCCAGAAGTGTCACAGAAAACCCGCAGATTCTTTGTAAACCCCATCTACTCGGTTCCTGTAGATAGGGACACACAAGAACAATCGGGCACAGGGTCCTTTATTAATAAGCGGCCTCTGTCAGCCTAGCATTTAATCACTCCGAAAAAATACGGCAAATTTATATTATATGTATATCGTTTCGTTTATGTATATTACAGGTTGTCGAAACACAGGCCAGCTGAATAAGTTGCTGCAAGTGACGCTGCTGCCGTTGGAGGAAGAAGCGTTTATAAAATACCTGCAGAACTGCGAAGATCCGCAGACCTCCGATATTCTCGTCATGTACTTCTTACAGCAAGCCAGGTAATGGTCTCAGTATGCTTTCTCTTCTACAAACAATTTCCAGGTCACTTTAGAACACATACGAAATTTTCACATGAGGTAGACCTTATCCAAAAGGTCGTCTGCGTTGGTACTCCGACTCAGCCAGATTCTGGATGATCGCCAATGCAAAATCTATTGGGGCCGAACCATACCGACAAAGCAATACACTACAATAAGTCTTTTATCACACTCTACAATAAAGATTATGTAATCGACATTGCTGTACCAAACACCTATAACAACCAAAAAACATATAGTTAAGAATGGAGTGGAAAGTTAAAGCTGTTTAAATATTTTTATCATCAACCGCTAAATTGCATTGAAGACAAGTACATATATACATGTTTACAATTCATTCCAATGTCATGGAACATTTATAGAAAATATTTATCGAGCTTACAAGTTACTGACTCGTAAAATTACACACTTCCACACTTGTTTCGTGAACCATGCGAAAACAAGATTTTAATAAATGAGAGAATATTAAATAAATAAGAAATAATAACAAATTCACAAAACATCTCATACAATGAACAGACTCAGAAAAAAGTACCCGAAAGCACTCGTGTTACGGACATCAGACAACAGAGGAATCACAAATGTAATACTTAAATGCATATACATAATATATTCGAGAGAAATATCGAATAGAGAGATCGAGAGAAACGAAAACAGCTTATACCTACACATATATAGGATGGGCAGCATCATGCGAAGTCTTACTCTGCGATTGCCACCACGCCTGCCCAGCGCGGCAATAATGGGCAAAACCCCCCTGTTTTGGGGAGGCTTTTGTCCAACAGTCGACTTCCTATAGCTGATGTGCTAATGATAATGATATAATATATACAATGTTTGCAGCAGTGAACGAACTTTTCATTTACTCTACCACAGATACTTAGAAGCGGAACAGTTCAACAACAAACTGCGCCAGAACAAATCCAAAGCTAAGGAACCGAGCGGCAGCGTGGATTCACTGGCGGAGTTCTTGGACCGGGAATCCGCCCGCGACACCATAGTGGAGGTGGTGTGCGGCAACGTGCCGGCCATCGCCGCCGCCGTGCGGGACTGCGCCCTCGCGCCGCGGGACCTGCCGCGCCACGGTGAGTCGCCTGCTACACGACCGCCACCGCTATTCTACCACATTTGTCCTACATGTATTCAATCTTGAATATATATTCAAGCAAGTGATTTACAAGCACTGTTGAATAAAATCTACACATATAAAAAAGTGTCTGTTTGTAGTTCCAAATTTATTCTATTTTCAGGTATTTTTCGTTTTTAAATGTAAATAATTTGTTACAGTGATTGCTCCGAAGCCGATGTCCGTATTCGTACAAGCGAAGTCGCCAAAAAATACGTTTACTTATAAATCGTCGTTCATTCAGGTAAGAACAATTAAGTATGTTCTATAAGTCAAGTTAGATTAAACTGTACACAGCAAGGAAACATTTATTAAAATATGTTTAGTAAACTGTTAGTTCGGATAAACATTGTTGACGCGAATTTTTATGTATTTATTAATAGTAAACATTAAGTTGTAATTGAAGTTGTTTCAACAAATTACCTGTTTCCTCAGGTAGACCTAAGTCTGCTTACTACTCTTTTTCCACTTTTTTTTTGTTTTATCTATATTAATTTATTTCCTTTGCGATACAGTAGTCGTGTACGTACTGTGTTCTGGTTTGAGCTGAATTGCTGCATATCATATAGTATCATCAAGCCAGAAAGTTAGAGTCGCTAAAGTATAGAAGTCTATAAGTTATGGCGCCATCAGGTATACCTTTTTATCTCATAAGTAAAAAATGATTGTATAAGTTGTTTTCTCATGTTTTCTAGGACACTATTGAGAATGCTAGCGAAACGTGGTTGAACAGACCTAATATGCGAAAGGGTCTTAAACGCGCGTTGGAAATTGAAGAGACTCCTTTCATTTGTACACCGAAGCTATCTAGAACTAGAAGGTGAGATATACGTTTTTTTTATGTGTAACTAGACCACACTGATTTCGTCCAGATGTTATCCTTTTGATCCCATTACGTTGCGAGTTTTCATTTGTTTCACGTAGATAAGCCGAGAGGTACCGGCAGAGTAGAATCCCTTTGTAGTAGGTGTTGTAAGAGGCGACTAAGGTACCGACAGATGACGGTATATCCATCCGAAACAGGGTAGCTCTAATGCAGAGGGTATGCAGCAGCATCCCCGTCACGTAAAACTGCGCTCTGCGACTGCCAATTGCTTGTCCAGCGCAGCAATTTTAGCTGTAATGATGATGATGTTGACGATTACCATGAAGATGAATGACAATTTACGTCAACTCTTTGACTATGAAAGAATTTTATCCAAAAGAAGAGAAAAATTAAAAACAAAAGAATGATAACCGTCACGGACAGAATAATTAATTGACTTTAAATTACACTATCACTATTTTTATTTTCATTAAAACAACATGTGTCTTAATGAAAATACGAAAAATTTTGTTAGTCGAATTGGACGAGCCGTTCTAGAGTTTTGTGCTTAGCAACATTCATCTTTATATTAATAGATTTACTATATGTGCCCGCGACTTCGCCGCGTCGAATAGTTTTTTTGGGTACCATACCTCTTTATAAAACTACCTTAACTTATATAAACTTTGAATGTCATGTTTATTTATATCGAATCAATGTCCTGAAAAATAAGTTTCAAGTTTCTAGCTCTAAAAATAGCAATACTTCCATACGACTTTTCATCCCCCTTTTCGACCCCTTACAACCCTTATTTCGAATTAAAAAAATCCTTTCTCAGGGTCTAAAGATTGTCTGTGCCAAATTTCATCAAAATCGGTTGCGAGGTTTAAGCGGGAAAGCGTAACAGACAGACAGACAGAGTTACTTTCACATTTATAATATTAGTAAGAATGCTATGCTTCAGTAAGTGCTCATGTAGTTGAACTCTTCATATATCTATTTATACGGATCACTGGATATACTTACAAGTGTCAGGTAGATGAAGTTGCAATTTATGGTTATAGAAATTTATTATATATATATATGATGTTATTGTGTTTGTTCTTTGTGTGTTATATATATATGTGTGTATTTAAGTAGTATATTTGTCATTACTCTATTCCTGACGTCCGTAACACAAGTGCTTTATGCGACTTATCACGAAGTCAGGGCAATGTATGAGATGTTGTAAAAATTAATTATATTATTTATTAATAGAATATTGATACCAAGAGTTTTAAAAACATCCTGTGCCTTCTGCAACATATTCCGGATATCTGACCCGGCAATATAAAAATATATAGGATAAGAGATATATAGTTTAGTATAACCTTAAAAAACCTCTTTCGTGCATACTATTAAAGATTTTAAGTAATGGCCCCAGAATAGAACCTTGTGGAATTTCACATTTCTTCTGTAATCATTTAACTTGGACTTGTATCTATTTTGTCTGATTGCGATCTATTCGTTTAATATTACCGAAATATATAAAAACAGAACCATTTATATCTATCCTTCATTTTTTTTAAATAATTTTTTGTGATTCAACTGTGTCAATGCTTTTGTTAAATTGATTAATATTCCTCGGAGTAAATCTTTTTTATTATCTATTTCCGAGTTTTTAATACTATATTACGTGTTGTGGCAAGCGTGTAAATATTAGGCCGGAAACCAACTTGATGACTAATTGTAAATTGATTTAATTTGAACAATTTTCTAGATGTTTATGTAAATAATGTATAATAACGATAAAACTGAAATGTGAAACTGTTGAAATGTTCCTAAAGGTAATCGACATTTGCGATAAATAAGCAAATAAATTGCGATGTTTCTTGGATTTGCTATATTTTTATTATTTTCTCCAGCATGTTCGCGGACCTCTCGGCGGACACGTCGCCACCGAAGCGAGCAAAACTCGACTCTAACTCCACGCCCAAAACGCCCAAATTCGGATCCGTGTCGGCCAACCTCAGCCAGCAGCTGTCGGCGCTGCTCGACATGCCGGAGCTGCAGAGTCCCGACTGCAAGCTGTACACGGAGCGGTCCGGCACGCCGCACAGCATACTCAAGGTCATATACTTTACGGACCTTATGGCGCACCACCGAGGTCCAATATTTATAACATGAATATTTGTACTTGTTCTGTACCCGAAACTATTCCTGATATAACCGCCTCCCCCGCAGCGGGACCGATGGCTGGTGTTCAATATTTAAAAAAAATATTTTCATTTACGTTATAAATGTATTTAAAAGTAATAATATACAACACGTTAAACGGAAACTTATCCTTTTCAATGGTCGTGGGTTCGATCATCAGCCTTGACATACCTTTATATGATAAACTTTTGTTTGTTTTGTGTCTAAGCGTGTAATTAAACATAATATTCGTAATTCCTCTTTTGTCTAATATCTATAACATAAGTACAACTTATATCAGAATCAGGTCAATGTATAAGATCTTGTGAGAATTTATTTATTACTAGCTGTGCCCGCGACTTCGTCCGCGTGGAATAGTTTTTTGGGTACCATACCTATTTACTTCAAATTATATAAACTTTGAATGTCACGTTTATTTATATCGAATCAATGGCCTGAAAAATAAGTTTTAAGTTTCTAGCTCTAAAAATAGCGATCCATGCAAACAACTTTTCATCCCCCCTTGCAACCCCTTACAACCCTTATTTCGAGTTCAAAAATAGCCTTGCCTTAGCCCAAGCTCTAGCCCTAGCCCCAATGTCCTTTCTTAAGGTCTAAAGATTGTCTATGCCAGATTTCATCAAAATCGGTTGAGAGGTTTAACCGGGAAAGCGTAACAGACAGACCGACAGACAGACAGAGTTACTTTCGCATTTATAATATTAGTAGGGATAACCAAATTAAATTCAAGTAGATTTTAAGTGACAATGTCGTCAGTGATATTTAAGTACCGCGTGTGTAGAATTAGTGAATAAAGTCCATAATTCAGCATTTTTATTAGAATTTTGAACTTTTTTTACAGTCGCTACTTACGGGCTATTGAAGTATCACTAAGTATTTGTCAATATAAAAATTAAGTTCTTACTTATTCTCATAGTAGGGTAGGCTATGTATTCACTTGCTACGATCTTGGCATACCTCTCGCGTCCTTTACTCGCATTAGTCCTTTCATGCACGCTCGATTATTTTTGGTACTTCTGACCTAGCCGCTCTTTAATACCTGGTCCAACTAGTTAAGTTCATCCTCTACGAAGCGTTCCATTCTATTCTGGTATACATTTATATATTTGTGCAGTCATTCTTTCATCCATGCTTTCTACAATGTCCAAATAATCTTAACATACTTCATTATTGTCAAAACATCACACTTATACTCGCAAGTATAAGAGTTATGACTGTTTGTTTTTACATATCCAGATAAGGCGGAACGAGTTGGAACGCGACGCGCCATCTCCCGTCGACTCGCGATATTTAGGCGACAGTGAGGATGACATGTTGGAAACTTCCAGCGTGCACACGCACTATAGCGACTCTACTAACAAGTGAGTGTTTGGAAAACCAATGGGCGCTCAGGACTAACATTTTTATGATGAATATTTGTGTTTGTTCTGTGTCTGGGCGTTAAATATATACTTAAATATTATATTTGCGTTTATTTTATTGTTTTATTATGTAACACAAGCGTTTTAATCTCTAATTAATTACAATGTATAAGAGGTTGTGTGAATGTATTTATTTCGCAACCGTAATTATATTGAGAGGATTAATACATTTCTCACTGTTTCATAGTTTTCTTCTTTAAAATATAGATGGTCATAAATTTAATTGTCGTAACGGTCAAAGTGCAAGTTTACAAGAAGAACAAAAAAGAATTATTCAAAACTTTAGTACTGGAAAATCTATTTCTAATCAAAAGTCAAAAGTAAATAAACCTAACGCCAATTTAATTTCTGACCGTCGAATACCTTATTCTCTTACAAGTCTATCATTTCCTTCACCTTCTCAACATTATACCATATTCCTAGACATCTAAGGTTCACAATCCCAACCGCATCCGAAGCGGGGTCGACGCCCTCCCCGCCCGCCCCGTCTGTAATACAGCTGCGCCCGAGTGTGATAGAGAGGGATACATCACAGCTTTCTGAGATGGAGCAGGACAACAATACCACCTCGTACTCTCATGCTATGGTAAGTGTTGAGATTTCTTCACCCGTTTTCTAGAGACGAATACATAAATTTTATTTTAAATTTATTTAGGTACATCATATTAGAAACTTCTAAAGATCTAAGCATGCATAGGGATGTATGGACAGAGAAAGCAAGTTTTATACTATGTAGTAAAGGTGAAAAGTTTGTTAGGTTGTAAAGTAAACTCAGGACATACTGGATCTATTTGAAAATAGTGTTAGATAAGACCAATAAGAGCGGAGTATAAATTATATTTGTTTTGTTTTTCAAATTTCCGCGAGTAAAACCCCAGTATGAATAGTAACAAGTCGATAGCTTGCTTGTTGGTGAGTCACACGAAAAATTAATAATTAAAAGATTTTAATGAAACCTTGCAATCAAAAAATTTATACATTTGAATTCGCAATCGAAGCCGCAAGGTGATTGTTGATACTCGTTATAGTGTTCTCTGATGTTTATTTTTCTTAGGATGAAACGCATCCTATGGAGTCGCCGCCTAAAAAGCAGGCTACAGAGCAGAAAGTCGCTTCGAGGAAGTCTTACAAAGATACGGTGCGCGCAAGGTGAGCAACTATATCTTATTATAAACCAACGTTTGAATATCAAAGTCAATCGACATCATCATATCATCCATGGGACGTCCACTGCTGGACATAGGCTTCTCCAAGTGATCTCCAATACGGTTGTATGCGGCCTGTGTCCAGCGCTATCCTACAGTTTAGTTTTAGGCAGATCGTCACCAAAAAATATACGATGATATTCGTCTTTGTACTGTGTCTGGCTGTTGAATTTGTGTACATTTGTGATTCCTCTGTTGCCTGATGTCTGTAACACAATTGCTTTAAGCGAATTATTTTGGAGACGGAGTTATCATTATTTAGAATTTAAATTTCTCAAAACATTTTCGGTATACATTGATTAAAATTTATGGCCAACTTTTGAATTATGATGGGGAAAAGGGTATCATCCTGCGAGAACTTTCGGACAATGCGTCCGCAAACAAGCAATCGGTCTACTTGATGACAAACGTGACCGCAGTCTATAGACACTCGAGTCTTCAGAAAGATATCACGAGTACCCAGCAACCTTTTTGCCTCTCACCCTTCGAACCGGAACACAGCAATGCGAAAACTGCTTAGATTTGGCTTTCTGCATAGTGATAAGGTTATTGTTGATATAAATTCTTTCTAGTTTTATTCTGGCTAATCAAGGGTTTGTAAATTATCAAGTAGTTGTTTAGGAATAACACCAGTGCTTTAAAACACCAGCTATATAAATTTATTTATATTCCATATCATTATTACGTCTTTATATCAGCTATAGTAAGTCCAATGTTGGACATAGGCCTCCCCAAGATGGAGGGATTCTTTCCCAAAATTGGGGCAGGCAATGGTGGCAATTGCAGAGCGCAGCTTCGCGACGAGGTTACAACTGCCATTCCCGCCCTGAAGTATTTAAGCTGTGCCGTTGTCCTTGGTTGCCTACTACGACACCCGGTACAAAGGGAGGTACCATTCTACTCTGCTGGTACCTCACGACTATTATTACTTAGTATTAAATGCTGTTTAATTCTACCTTAGGCGATCCCTGTCGATATCGGCCAACAGCAGCCTATCCGAGGACCCCAACACCTCCATTGAGAGTATCGCGGACATCCCTGTCACACTCATCAACCCGCGGTACTCCGCTCGCCGCACGAGGGAGACGCCCGACCCGCCCGTGATACAAGTCACCACGGCAGAACAAGACGTCGATAGGTCAGACATGCCCGTCCCTAGAACGCCCAAAGGGCGGCGTGGGATTCGAGGCGCTAGTGGAGAGCGTACTCCCGTGACCAACAGGTGTGTATGGAAGCAATCATCATTATCATAATTATTATAGCGTACGCGGCGCCAGGTCGACTTGTCGCTTTTTGTACCTAACTGTACCTTTGTAACAAATTTAAACAATGTGATTCGAAGACTAGTCTCCGTTCTTACATAAAAGTCTTTACATTTTGAAAAAATACCTGAAAAAGTACTACATACATTTAGAAGCCGGTCGGGCACCCCCGAGCGGGCCGGGTCGCCGGTGACGCCCCCGGAGGCGGGCGGCAGGACGCGCGCG
>JACJUM010002971.1:3323690-3337720 GCA_020976665.1 Heortia vitessoides
TTTTTTAGTACTAATTTTGTGAATTGGTTGTTCATGTGTGGATATTCCTTCTTGTCTCTGAGTAATCTTCAAATGTTGATCCTGAATCAAACCAAATTCTTTTATGATGTCAAGTCCAATTAGGAAATCATACTGAAATTCGTTTCCATCTACTATATAAACATCAACACTTTTTTCTATATTAAGAATTCTTATCTTTATTGTCGTCAAACCTTGTGTTTTTTTTACATATATCACATGGAGGGTTTTTCTCAAATTTGGATTTAATATTAGGTATATTCTTTTTAATTTTCATAAAAGTCTTTTTGTTCACTGCATGCTCTTGTTTGCCAATTTCACTACATAGGCTCGCAGTTGATGTTACTAGTGTCCTATCAATTTTGTCTATGATATAGTCGGGTAAACCCATCACAACAAGGTCTATCATAGTCTGAGTGTCAATGTCTTTGTTTACCTCTAATAAAAGGAGTTCTTTTTTTGTGGCATATTCTAATAAGGAGCCAGTTTGATATCTGAATGTATATGCATATTTTACTTGAGACCATCCTTTATTACCATATGTTTCACAAAAATTATTTTTCCACATATTCCATTCTGACTTAACGGTAAACTTTATTATCATTCCTGTGTACCAGTCTAAACATTGTTTTTCCAGAAGATGTTTCAAAATCTCGATTTTGCTTTCATCCTGTAGTATTTCAAATCTTTCGCATTCAGCTTCAAATTCTCCAATCCATTGATTCACATTCACTGTTCTTCCCGAGAATTTGTCTAACAAAAACTTTTCAGCAATTTTCACTAGGTTTTTATACTCCGATCCAGAAATGTTATTGGAAGATTTCGTTTCCTCTAAAATTTCATCCAGATATTGGTCACCGAATTGTACATTTTCACCTTCATCTAGGTAAATTTTCCGTAATTGATCTGTCAGTGGGATCCATATTTTCCGTGTCTGATGTCTCTTTTTTAGCGAGTTCTTGATTTTCTTGTAAACTTCTGAAGTAGTTATATCAGTATGTTTATTTGCATTTCTGTGTTCATCAGGTACCTCATATATACGTCCATCGGGTGTCTCGATTAAGGTTATGCAAATTATATTCGTTTTGCCATCACTTGCGGACAAAAACGCGAAAGTAAATCTTAGTCTTTCCATTTTCCTTTGCTCAGTCATTACTAAAAATGTCGTTTTATAAGACAATTTTATAGTGATTTAGGAATTTTGCAATAATAAACGTGTTGCTCTGAAAATACAAAGAAACGACATTTAAAGTTTATTAATTTTAGCCACTATTTAAAAATTAGCTAGTCGATTCCTTTGTCACAATTAGTAAACTTTTTATTAATCTACCCTATCGCCATATTTTAAAAACGTCATTAAGTTGGCACTGTCAGTCGCGCCCTCTATTCATAGATAGGCCCATAGATAATAATTAAAGAACTAATTTCTTTACATATATATTTTACTATAATATGTTTTGAAAATAACCTTACTCGAGGTCTAGACATCCGTAGAAAAAGCTCATTCGTTTATTTGGGTATGGCTATAGTATTTATTATTTCACAGGAGTCGCTCTCGGACCCCAGAGGTTGAAATAGTCGAGGAACAAACAAGGCCAGCCAGCCCACGCAGCCTGAGGTAATATTTCCAATATGCATTGATTGAGACTGCCTCATTATATTTGTATACACCGGTAAAGATTGATCTATCATGCTAGATATAGACAATTTCTTTTAACTAATGTACATGGATATTGTCGACAGTGTATCCGGTTAAAGAAATAAATAAAATTTATTTGTTTTGAAATTCGTATTCAGTTTAATTAATAATCAGCCCATGAGACCCGATTAGTTAAAATAAAGATAATCGTAAACATATAGATATTGTATTTAAAACAACTTTTTAATATATTTTTATCAGGAGCCGCGCCGTGACGCCGGAAAAGCTAATTTCGCCAAAAATAGAGCACTCGGCCCGAGGCAAGAAGTCACTCTCGCGGTTAGTCCTCGAGGCGAACGCTTTCGCCAAATCCAAACAACAGCCGGAGAGGAACCAACACGAGCCACCCGCGGGACACGGGACCGCGATCCAATGCACCCCGGTAAAAACCAAACCGGCGACCAGCCTCATGATGGACATCACCCTGTCGCCCATCGTCCACAAGTCCGTGCTGCAGAGTTCGTCCGACAGCATTCTGGAAACCACCGACAAAGATTCGACTAAACCGATAGACGACAGCGCGACCGAGTCAGATTTGAAACCCCTGCCCGCGTTCAGCGGCATACACGAGACCTACTGCGAGAAAGGCGTGTTGAAAAGCAACCAGAGCAGCGTCGCTGACGCCTCGGAGAACATGAAGGAAGACAAAGGAGAAGGCGAAACAGATAAAGACCTCAAGAGTCTTCCCGCTTTCACGATCATCAACGAGACGGGATTCAAGTCCGTCCTCCGCAGCTACGACAACAGTGTTTGCGAAACAAGTGGAACCGAAGAGGTGAAAGCGGCCGAAGCGACCGGACCCCCGTTTACGGAAATAGCCGAGAGCGGCATCGATAAATCCGTGCTTCGCAGCTACCGCAGCAGTGTGGCGGACTCGTCCCAAACCCGCACCGAAGCGTTGAACGACACGTCCCTGATAACTGACGATAGTGATGTAGAGATGAAGGAGGACCCCGAGTGGCGGGACAGGGTCGACAGCCAAGCGGCCGTTATACAGAAGGAGAAGGAGAAGATCGTCGACATAGAGCGGGAGATCAACGAGTTGGAGGGAGACATGACCGACGATGATGGCGAACAGAACGGTAGCACCGACGAGGCGGCCGGTGTCGAGAGTCAAGAATCTGAGCAGGACTCGTCTGACGAGGTGAGTTCATAATGCGTCTATACATGTTAATTTTATATTTCTAATTATCAGTATAAAAAAGTACTAATAATCAGCAGTTCTCTTTTTTAATTCAAACGTGTTAAACAGACGTTGTTTTGGACAGGCTTACGCAACTCGACTCCTCTTTGCGTCTAATTTAGTTTTTCTGGACTGTTGTCTCTATTCTTGCCAGGTCAGTTCCTTCAGGAAGTGCAGCGATCCCTTATAATCGCTATTTGCCTATTATATTGCCTGCAGTGACCCCGAGATCGAATGTGTTTATAAAGTGTTTTTAGTTAGAACAGAATTTTTCTATATTTATAGACGGAGTCATCAGCACACGAAGAGGTTATATTGATCAACGACACAGACTCAGGCGAGTCGTCCAGTTCTGGTAACAAACTGCAGATAGACGAAGAGCTGTCTAGTGATGCTAACAAAGCCAAGGACGAAGTTAAGACTAACGTGGATGTAGCGTCAGAGAAAGTAGTCGAAGTCACTGTCAAACAGGATACAAGAGCTGATAAAACCATTGGAAATGAAGCGATGGATCAAGTCCTCGATCCATTAAACCAACAGTCTATACTTACTGATGACAATTCTGTCCTCGAATCCGATCATTCTGATGTTAATTTAAACTATTCTGATGATAGGAAGAATGTGGAAGAAGTACCATCCGGTACTAAGGATCTTCCCAAAGAAACAGGTATAATTCTTTATTTTATGCTACAATGTTCCCATTGCAAACTTTCACTTCTTTTGTTGAATTGATTACTAATACGTAAATAAGATGTAATTCTATGAGCTAGACCTCATACATTTAGTACCTCGCCATCACCTATTTCTACCGCAGAATTTTAGTATTCGCATTGCTGCTCTGTTTTGAAAGATGACAGAGGCAGTGAAATGACTGGGTATTGTGATATAATATCTTCAAGTCATAAGGTTGGCAGCAAGTTAATTTAATCCTTGTAATATAACGATCTTCTATAGGCTGCAGTGATGTTTACTATCACTGACTATATACTTGATTTTCGACATCGGTGTAATAAAAAAATGTAATAATAATATTAGTGAATTCAAACGACATCTCAATAGTCGTGTCGACTCCGAGATAAGTAGCTTAAAGAACTTTTGTTAAGGATGTCAGTCAACAGAAGAACTACTTATATAATGATATTATTCCAATTATTGGGATAAATGAAATAAAGACGTAATTGCGTTTCTCTGTAATAGTGAAAGGATTATTTACAAAATGCATTTTCATTATATTTAAACAATTACATGAAGTTCTTATATTCAACAATATTACTTTACCTGTAATAATGAATGAAACAACCTGTAAAGCCTTTACTTCAGGTCTTTTTACAATTAAATCTAAATAAATCCTATTGATGCGAAACATCACAATTGCATTTTTCCATAAAATGTCACAACCGTCAGTCGTGACATCTAGTGGCCCTGTCAATAAAACGACAAAGACAAACTTAAGAAAAATTATTTTAAATCACAGAAGTTTTCTTTACACATATATATAAAATCCGAACATAGAACAAATAAAAATATTTTTCATGTAAAAAATTATCCTGGGTGAGACTCAAACACGCGACCTTGGCGCATATTGTAGGAACTGCCGTGTACACCATCGGGTCAGTTAAAGTAGTTGATTAATCGTTCACAAATGTAGTTGCGTCTATATTATGTTTAGAAAGAAATAAAGTGGGAGGAATCTATTACTGGTCAAAACAAGTTAAATAAGGTAGGTAGGAAAGGTATTAAAGAAGGACCAGGTCAGAAGTACCAAGAATAAACGAGCGTGTATGAAAGGACCAATGCGAGTAAGGGAAGAGAGAGAGGTATGCCAAGATTACATAGAAGATAGAAGTTATAAGTGTATGTATGTATGTACTAGACGAAATCACTGAAGCCAGAGTCAAGGCTCTCAGACTAGCAATTATTTTTCTAGTAAATGTCATCTTTGATAATGTCTACAAGATAGTTCTAATAATTGTTTAATTTTATAGAGTCGGCTGTCCAAGAGCTAACTACGGTTGAAGAGATAAAAACTAAAGATGATGCCAAATTATCACAAGATGTACCACAAACTATAGATGTCATTGATTCCGGTACTACAGAAAAAGCTGCCGTCGCTGAATATAAATATGAAAACAAACCCGAGTTAGAAAACCCAGTAGAAACTAATATACCCCGTGTACAACAAGAAGTTGTCAGAGAAACGGTTATATTTAAGGCAAAAGCAGATGTACAAACAAAGGAGCTAAAAGAAGATAAAAATAATGAAAATAAATCAAATGAAGCAGCAAAATCTAAACTAATTGAAGCTAAAGATAAGGAGATTGAGCCGCAAAGCGAGTGTAAAGTCGAATCCGAAACTCCTATCAATGCAACTGAAGACAATGATAAAGAATCTAGCAAACCTGCTACGAGGAAACGTGCCAACTCAACATCAAACAAATCGACGAGCGAACTAATGTCGGACAATGTTGATAACAAAACGCCTGCTGCAAGGAAGCGGACACAGTCAAACGCCTCAAGCATCGACACTCCGGAACAGGCAGAAGTTAGCACACCCAGCAGAAGACGCGCGAAGACACCCACAAGCGCCGAAGTGAGGAAGATCATTACTCGCCGGGCGTCCAGAGAAATGGAAAAGCTTGACGAATCTAAAGACGAAGCGACCACCCCGAAGAGGAGGTCGACAAGGTCTAAGATCAAGAATGATGATAACGAAAGCGTAGCCTCAGAGAGTTCGGTGAAGAGTCGCGCGAGCGAAGACGCGGGTGACGTCAAACCTGCGCCTTTGAGGAAGGGCCGCCGATCGATACTGATGACCAAACCGGACCTGTGTGTGATCCCGGAAACTGTGGTCGAGGAGGAGTCCAAAGATCAAGACGACATTATCGATGAATACTCGCGTTCTAGAAGGTGAGTTTATACAATAGTTTCTAGTAGTCATCGTATCACCCTACATCTCCACTGCTGGACATATGCCTCACCAAATTTATGCACCAGCGTGCGGTCTTATACCGCCTGGAACCAACGATTCCCCGAAACCTTCATAAGGTCATCTCACCACCAGTCTCTGGCGGTGGGGTGTCTCACGCTGCTTTTTCCGGTATATAGGTGAGTTCCTAGCAGAAACCACCACTATGAAAGGATTTTTGGAAATTCATTTAGAGGTATAGGGGCAAAAGGGGGGAGGGGGTAAAGTTAGTATGAAACTTTGCTGTTTTTGAAGTTATTAGAATAAAATTCATTGTAAAGGTTTTTCATTGATCTTCATAAAACACTTGTGAAATATTATTTTGAAAATAATCTTTTTAGGATAGGTAAAAGGGGGTGCAAATTAAGTATGAAACTTCTATAACTTACGCGAGGTAAAACAGCGGGGGGCTGCTAGTGTCTACACATAGTGCCCCTAGTTGATCATTTCAATCCGTTAAACCGCAGGCTTACTAGGCACCAGAAGGCAGTGCTAGAGTCGTGGCTAGAGCCGGATGCGTCTCCGTCGCGGGCGCGGGCTCGCGCGCGCCAGCCCAGCGCGGCGTCCGAGCCGCGGGACGACGACGACGCCTCCTCCACGCACTCAGCCTTCGACGTGCAGCCCATAGACAGGATCAGCTTGCTCAATAAGGAAGACTTTGAAGGTATGTCTTTATATTGCTGTATATACGACGACTTTGACAATTTGTCGAAGATTGCGACGAAGAAGAAGAAGGCGTTGTCGAATATCCAATGAAACGCTTTATTACACGCAAAATCTATGCAAAAGTAATAGAATACTGTTATCCATCTTTCTTGAGTATCTGAAGTCGAAAGTTGCAAAAAATTTTATCAGGTATGAGAGGAGATGAGTAAAATCAAAGTAAATTGAAGTGAGAATAGGTAGGACATGACCACGCTTTAGCTGAAGCCTGGTGTTCATATAGCACAGTACAATTTGTATGGCTGTAGTAAATTTTTATAACGAATTTCGTACAGCTATACGATTATGATGAAATAGATATACCATTTCATTAGAAATATTACACACAATAATAACAGCATGTCTGTCTACAGCATAACAGCGAGTTTTATAATGTATGCTTACTTAATTATCTATTTTTTTTTATTTGCGTAAAATCAACCAATCATTTAATTGTAACATGCTTGCTAGAAAACTCTCATGGTGCAGTTTGTATATCGTCAATGGTACTTCAACATCGCGTATGTAGCTTCAGTCACTAAGGTCCATATTCTATCTTTTCTATTTGAATTTTCAACTTTATTTGCATCTGCTACTTACGTGTTATTGCACGGTGATTGACGATATGTAAATAGATATTAGACATACGACATCAAGTTAAGTGCTCAACTGACGTACGGATGCTTCGGGATGCAACATTGGTGCATTCCGAGGCAATCGTACATGTCTACCTTGACTTTGTTCAAACATATGTTCAAGTAAGTAATATATATGTACAAGTTACAGAAAATTCTAGAATTGACCTGTACTGTCTAGGATTTACCAATACAGTCGGTAAATGTTAGAAATACTAAAAGAAACAAGCAAGACTGAAAGGAATCGCCGCATAACCGATACCACGTAGTTTTGTCTGCCTAGAGTGTTATTCAGAGCCGCGTAGGCGTGGGTGGTGGAAGCGGCCCGCGTCCTCAGAAGCAGGTGGTATGGAGCGAGCCGCGGTGGCAAGTGAAGGTCGTCTGGTACGATCGGCGGGCGTGGGATAGCCGGAGCCGTAACCAAAATCTAAGCTAATTCTAAAAAAATCCGAAGAAATAAAACCTTTATTTTAGTATTTCTAACATTTACCAACATGTGTTGGTTAATCCTAGGTTGTACCGGTATAATTGTAGGATTTACCGTAATTTGGGCTTTTATAGTAACATATCGTCGGTCATAAATTCAATTGTAAAGCGCAATGTGCAGGTTTACTGGGAGAACAATAATTTATTTATCATTATTATTTGCTTTTTATTTAAATTTTTTTTTAATTATATTTAAGCTGTTTTTACAAAATATAATTGAAATTTAACCCTCTTTTACTTAAACCTTAACGATAGTCAGACATAAATAAATACCAAAATGTATGCCTATATGTGTGCCCTTGCGCCAAATGAATTTCTGACCGTCGATATATATAACACGTGGTATTTCGACGCACCTTGAAGGTTTTACTAGCTAACATTAAATAGCTGTCGCTGTTATCTAGCCGCTTACCCATAACGTTCCCCGTTAGGCTCGCCGGACGCTGACGAGTTGCGGGACTCCTCGCCAGTGTCCTTGGCCTCGGAGACGAGTCGCGTGCGACCAGGTAAGTGCTGCTGTGCACGGCTTTCAATGTGTACCTTTTATTTTAGGTAGAGCTTAGTTTGGTCTGTACTAGATTTTTTTACTATATATATTTATTTATTGAGTATAGGTACTCTTACAGATACAAACTAATATTCATAATTAAATATAATATTAACTAGACGGTAACCTAGGATATGTGTACACCACATGTTTTATTTATTTTTTATTATTTTTTATCACACAAGACGTAAATAATGATAAAGAATACAAGCAAGGAAAGAATTTTACGATGAATTATTTTTATGCCCTTTAGCCGATTATGATATTTTATGTGGAGGCTGAGGATGACTCGGTCGTCAGAATTTTTGAAAATTCTCTCTCAGTTAGGAATCTATTATTGGAAACATCTATGTGTTTGCTATGCCATGTATGTTAGCGTAAAATATTCAATGCCAATAGATTATATAGATTGTGAACTGTCAAATGTTGGTGTATACCATATCGTATACATTTTACTAACTCTCAGAATCCATAAATACTACGAAGAGCTCTAATTTCAACAGCATTTATTCTACTTGCGTACTTCTTCTGCCATACCCAATATTCAAGCCTGCCTCTAGGAACAACCAATTTTACTGTTTCTACCGCCAAAACGCAGTGTTCCATTAGCTGTCTTCCGGTTTAAAGACAGAGAGAGGCAGGAAAACTACTATGTCACGTGACATAATACCTTGACAAGTCACGGTTGGTTTACAACGAAATAGTGATATCCTTGTGATATTAGGAGCATCTATAGGCTGCGCTGCGGTACACGCATAAAACGCGGACTGCATACTTGTTTATCGAACTGGTGTAATAAAAAAAACAACTCATGTAAATGTGACTATGTGGGTAAAATCTGCGTGTCCTATGTAAATAAATAATATTATAAAAACTTTTAGATTCCAATAACATAACGGTATTGGCATAAAATTTTAAACCAGCTGTCTCATAAAGGGCACACATTAACTTGTTGATATGATACTTAGGATGGGACTAATGGATTAATTTAACAAACTTACCCATTTTTCTAGCACGCATTGGCAGAGCAGCGTCCGAAGTCAGATCTACGCCAAAAACAGCCAAAACGACAAGAAGAATTTCAGTTGACATTGGTAAATTTAATTGTGTATTTTATATTCTAATAGGATTCCCTTTACCTGGTATTGTAAAAGGCGACTAAGCTACCAGAACCGACAGATGGCGGTATATCCGTTCGAATCAGTGTAGCTCAAATGGTACAAGGTGGGGATTGGCAGCAGCATTCCCGTTGCGAAAGTTACGCTCTACGATTGCCAACACGCTTATCCAGCGCGACAATTATGGGTTAAATTCCCCTCTTTTTGGGGAGGCCTGTGGTCTTTCAATGGCTGTTATGATGATGATGAAATTAATTTTGGCGTGATCTCCAGCGCACGCGGCGGACATGGGCTCTCCGGTGACGGGCAGTCCGGTGCGCGGGCGCCGAGCGTCCTTCAACAAGGCGTGCGAGGCGCTACATACGCCTAAGAGCCGCCGCACCTCAGTCGACGCTAGGGTGAGTTATCATTACTTCAAATTAGAGATGCACCTAATATCCGTATACGTAGCTGTGTCTACTGATACGTATACGAGGGAACGGAAGGCAATTCCCGTTTAAATAATCCGGAAAATCTAAGTAAGGTAGCAATTAAGTACTAAATATAAATTCAGATTATTTCTTTATTTAAAATAAATAATTTACCACTTTTATATTGCATGTTTTTATATGATATGATATTTGATTTTATGATAAATGCCCCCCTATTGAGTACATAAATAAGGTTATAATCCGTATCGGATATTGACATAAGTTATCAAGTCAATGTGAAATGATTGTGTGCGTGTCAATTTACACCTGTTACTACTGGTACATACGCATATATAAAACGTGTGTTTTAGGAAGGGCAGGTCTAATATAAATTAATAACTAAATTCATACATCTTGATAATGCCCGATGGCGCATTAGGTAGCGTCGATGTTTATGGGTTCGATCCCTACCCAGGAAAAATATGTGCTGAATATTTATTTTTATTACAGCTATGTGCCCGCAAGTTCCTCCGCGTGCAGTAGTTTCTTCGGGCACCATACTTTTAATACACCATACACCATTTTTAATTTCACTTACGTACACTTTGTACGTTATATTTATTTATATATACAAAACAATAGCCTAAATAATAAGTCTTAAGCTCTAACAATAGCGATACTTCTATACAACTTTTCATCCCCCCTTTCGACCCCTTATAGATCTTATGTCGAATAAAAAGTAGCCTATGTCCTTTCTCAGGCTATGACTCAGGCTATGCTACACAGATAGTGTACTAAATCTCATTTAAATCGGTTCAGTAGTTTAGGTGTAATTGTGTAACAGACAGACAAACAAAGTGACTATCGGATTTATAATATTAGTAAGGATATTACTGACTGTTAGATCTGACAGTTAATATCTCGGAGTCAGGTCAATATATGAGATGTGGTGTGGTCACATATTAACATGTCAATACATATTTTAACACTCTGGCAGAGAACAAACACAAATATTTATCATATAAATAATTGTCAAATTAGAAGCTGATTCTACAGCAATGTAAAATATGTGACATTACAGAAGGAAGCGTCGAGTCCAGGCGCGTCGGTGGCGTCAGGCACGCCGGCCGGCTCGCCGGAGCCGGGGGACACGCCGGCGCCGGCCCGGCGCGCGCGCCGGGCCGCCTCCGCGCAGTCCAACACCAGCCAGGCCAAAGCCGACACTGGCAAGCGGTACGTGCGGTATTTATTACACAAGGTCGACGAACAAGCGTACAGACTGCGACAGCGGCATATCGAACGTGATATAGCAAGGAAGGCACTAGCGCGTTGCCGATCTTGGGACTTCAATAATATTATATCACTTGACCCAGTAATTTCACCTGACCCCTTTACATTACAAATCGAAACAGCAATGCGAACACTGCTATTTGTGGCAGAAAGGTAAGAGTGAGGTATCAATGTAAAGTTCATACTCGACAAACATCGTGGCACAAAATTTTTATACAGACTAAACATATTTTTTTTAGTAGTAAAAAATTATAGTTAAAAATCTAATCAAGGTCTATCATTAGTTCTTACTAGTTCTATACTGACACAAAATCAACACCTAAAGAACCGCTACAAGCGTTAAACAACCTACCAACTGTTGATATGGGAAAGTTGTGCCCGGAATAGTTCGGCGGAAAGGACGCGAAATTGGTTCTTTTATGGAATTTTGAAAATCTGAAGTTAAACATCTCCAATAATAATGAACAGATGATTTAATGTCGTATATGTATGATGATAATGAACGATTGAGCAGAATTGTATCCAAAACTACAATAAATCAATATTTTCAAATACAATTACTGACGGAATACTTACGCCTTTTCTTACTAATTTTTACTATATAATTTTTTATATATAATACACTAATTTTTTTTACGAATAAGAGTGTTGTACACATTACACGTCAGAACGCTCGAAGTAGAGCAGACTTATAGTTCCCCCTCGCACATTAGAATGTGTAACTCGACTTACATATACTTCTTGGCAGTGTTCTTCTTTTTTATTTAAAAAAAAACTAAATTCTAAGTTTTATTGGTTATAAAAAAGTGCAATCTTCCTAATCTTAAATTCTTAATTTATAAAATGAAGTCTAAATTTAACATACCTAATGTATTTTTGTTTCAGATCTAAGAAAACACTAGATGAAAGTAAGGATACTAAGAAAAAGTAAAAGTTTAATTTATTATTACTTTTTATTGTAATCATTAAATGGGTTCCAAGTTTTATTTTTTGCATTTAAAATAAAATGTGATATTACAATTTTGCGTTTAATTTATCTGGACCAAACCAATACAGGATTTAGTTGTGAATAAAAAAAGGTTTTATGGACAGTAAAGACAAGAAATCTGAGTTATAGTGGAAAACTTGAAAAGAAGAGTTTAATTTACTGATTTAGTTTGGCTGACTTCGGTAAGCATAAAGCCTGTGTTTTTAATTATGTATGTGCAACGATAAGAATCCGTTTCTCCGGCAGGAAAGTAACTCCTAGAGAGATATGTGTGGAATAGATAAATTAGTGGGTACTGCTGTGAATGTGCGCCGCGTAAAAAAAATTATGCGTGTCATTTAGAGAAAAAACGAAAAAAAACGATTCCAGCTGGAGTAACTTTCTTCCAGCAGGAAAATTCTAAACGAATGTCTAATAATTATACCCGCTGGTCTATGGTTGAGGTTTCTTTAAACTACCCAACGGATTTTGATGCGGTTTTTTTGTCGATGTCGTAAATAGACAATTTTTTTTGCGTTTACATTGCTAACGCTGGCTGAACCCGACGAGATAGATTAAAACTGTTTACTCTAGTATTGTGCCCCTAAATAACCCAAAATAAGCTATTTTTTACCTCATTCCACGCCCGTGCGAAGCAAGAGCGAGTCGCTAGTCGTGATATAAAGTCCTTAATAATAATCAAATAATTATCAAAATGTTTTATTATATTCAATACATAATTAGTCAGTCAATGCAAAATCACACTACAGATTTATGCGTGTTTCTTACATTTCCACGTAATAGGACGATACAATTTTGAATACACCATTAGTTTAAGGTTAAGGCCCATGTCAAACACGTCCGTAACATTTTGAGATCCCAACTACAATAAAATGACGGCAACAGAGCTGTACTCTCAGCATGGACCTCGCGGCAGTTGCTTACACAATTCAATATAAAAGAAGTAAATTAAATAAATATACAATTAATTTTTATCACATTCAAAATACTTAAAGTTATGGAAGAGTCGACTCGAAAATTCGTCCTTAACAACAACCTATATTTACATATAACTTGGAACAAATTAATAAATAGATTTATAAATACTTAAATGCAATTTTGTATACAGTAAACATTGCATCGGATACTTCATGACGTGTCGTCGAATGGATCGACACTCTTAAGAGATCTGATGTGATGTAACGCATTCGGTAAGCCGTTCGTCAGACCCTCGCCAAGATCAACTTTATTTGAAAGTATGTCTACTTCGTCATTAATAATAGGAATTTTGACTTGATTATCAATCAGCTTGCATATTTCCCTGTCGGCAGGTTGCAAATTTATTTTTTCTGTGCAATCTACCACTTCCCTTTTCTGTCTCACGGGTTCATTATAAATGTCTTTGCTAGAATCTATGTTGTTTTGTACGTTGTCCAATTTCGCAGTATCACCATTACTTTGAGCCTGTAGTGTTTGCTTGCCGATCACCAAAGGAAGTGGAACGTTGTGACCCTTGTCAATAGAGTTGACTTTTATTTGTGCATCCTCGCCTATTTTATAAGACTGCGGTTCATCGGGAGAGTGCGAGTGTTGTTTCGCCAGTTTAACATCGTTCTGTGGAATTGGTTGGTTTTGTACAGAAGGGTCTGGTTTATTGTTAACATTATTAGCATTTCCATCTTCATTGGATTGGTGTATGTTTGAATTTTGAGCAATACCAGCAGGCTGCATATCATTTGGTTCAATTTTAATGTTATTAACTGCTGATTGGACATTGTTTGCAGAAGCTTGCATATTGTTAGTAGGTTGTATGATATTGGGTTGAGATTGAACATTATTAGTAGCTACATTATTCACTTCGCGTTTAACGTTCGCTATTGGCTGACCATTATTTACCATAGGTGGCACGTTGTTAACCTGGGGTTCAACGTTATTTACTTGGGGTTGAACGTTATTTACTTGTGGTTGAACGTTGTGATCCTGGGATTGAACGTTGTTTACTTGGGGTTG